>WNWK01007454.1:0-93976 GCA_009830355.1 Cherax destructor | reverse complement strand
TTAGCGCTATTGGTCTGTATTTTTTGCATTGCTTTACCAACCTATACCAACCAAACACAAAACCCAAAAATAACCCACACCCACACCCACAGCCCCCTCCTCCAACACTAATACAACCATCACAGTAGCCCCCATAACATCCAAATTTTTCTACACCCTCAACCCCAAAACCCCTAAGCTCCAAAATACAGTATGGTTTTGGTACACCAACACAGATGGACTAACAAAAAAGGGAGGAGGGCAAGAACGAATCACTGAGGCATCCCCCGGACATCATAGCACCCCGGATACAAAACTCAGGGGGTGTAACATGGAAACCTTTTGACTGCATAACAGATGCTGAGAAAAGAAAAGGGAAAAAACAGAGGGGAGAAGAGCGCATCATCATACAAAACCAAATGTAGTTTTGAGATGGGAGGACTGGGGGTAGAGCTCGCCACACACGGGGGGCCCCGGGGTTCGATTCCCGGGGGGGGAAACATTTCGACGTGTTTCCTTACACCTGTTGTCATGTTCACCTAGCAGCAAAAGGTACCTGGGTTGTTAGTCGACTGGTGGGGTCGCATCCTGGGGACAAGTTAAGGACCCCAATGGAAATAAGAAAACAGTCCTCGATGACGGACTGACTTTATTGGGTTACCCAGGGTACTTTTCCTCCGAAAAAAAATAAAAAATCTTATCTTATCATATTTTATCACTTCAGCCCAAAGGACCCAAAAAGAGATGATAACAGGATGTACAACCCACCACCAAACAGCAGGAGACCAAGACAAATAGGATAAGAGCAATAGAGCTGGGGGACACACTCCCCAAGGGGGCGGGTTCCCAGGGGCAGAGTTGCTCCTCATGGGGATTTCAAAACAGTTGAATGACTGGGAAAATCTGAGCCACATGGGGTACAAGAGACGTAAGTTTAAGATGATGGGCGGTGCGGGAAAACCTCATGCACTAAGATGGGGACACAACCAGGTAGAGAAAAGGAGGAACTATTAAAGGGGACCCTTTTATTCACCGGAAAGTTCGGACACAGGGGGTGATACATGAAAGACGTCAGCACTAATATTTACGGGCCGAGTTCTTCAAATACATAGAAGAGTTAAAGCGGGGAGTGAAACAGCAGAGAAGACGAGAAACTAAACTTCAAAAAAAGCGACTACACAGGTAGGGGGGCAATTTCTGAAAGATGAGGGGAAAGAAGCCTAGAGTAAAAGACAAAAAAGAAACGATGAAACATTTGGCCGTAAGTGCAGAGAGGCAAAGGAGAAGTTCGTATCCAAGGAGGCTTATTGGGGTACAGCTTAGTAAAAATTTACATGTACATCCGGTGTCACGTAATATGGCGATACATTAATTCCATTAACTGTTCCAGAGATTAACTTTTCCCTGGTCATTACAGTCTCTAAAACACCTACCAACTTTTTGTACTTTCTTGAAGGGAAACGGGGACGTTCATGCCCCTTTTAACACCACATAAATGACAAACGGAATAAACGATTCGTTTACCTTCTAGTAGAAGTTTGGGGTTTTTTAAGATCAGGTAAACCCGCCCTACCGATCCCTTTAGGTCTTTATGGGAATTTTGGCCTCCATACAAGTCAGGGCCTCAGCAACCCCCAGCTTTAACGATCACGCCCCTGATGAAGGTTGTATCTGGTGGAGAAGAGCCGTCAGGAACGGGCCCAAAAATAAATTTCAAAAATTCCTAATGATAAATTTCCCGAACTTTCACCCAAAAAATCGAGCAAACGAAAAAGGTAATTGAAACTGTGAATTTTTTAGGGGAAAAGGGCATCTGAAATCTTTCCAAAGAATTGCAAGTTCCTTGCACTGTCAAAGGCGGCAATTTACACCAATTGCCCTAGACATCCATTCTTGCCCACTTTTTTGAAAGATGCTACAGGGATGGAACCCTTCCCATAGACCAATTAAATCATAACTGACCTGTATTTTAAATAGCAGCTCTTTTTTCCTCCCCTTCCCAATAAAATTTTCCCAAAAAAAACCCCCGAGACAGATAATGGGATTTTTTCCCATTACCTGACATAAATCCCAAACCCGTTGCCTATGTCACCAACACCGCCCAGGAAAAAAACACTTTTTCTCACCTTCTTATTCCTGTTACAAAAAACCCCAGTCCATATGTCTTACCTGAGAGCCCCCATAATCAGAATGTTCTTCCTTGATTAGCAGGGGGGCAGGGACCTTTTAAAAAACAAACTGAAGTCAGCCCTTCGCTCCGGGCCGAGAGGTTTTTGGATTTCTCCTTTGGGCCAGGTTTTTGGGAACTTTCCCATTTTTCCAAGATGGCGACCAGGTTCGGGGGGGGGAGCAACACGGGGGGTGGAGCTTTTAAAAGGGGCCCTTTTCCCAGCTAACGCTTCTGTGTTGCTGCCGGTAATCCGTGAATTTTTTTTATTTTTTTGAAGACCTATAGGATTTATTAAATGGTTCGGCGGGGATCTTCGGGGAAATTTTTGGGACCGTGGAGGAAAAATAAAAAAAAAGGGGGAGGTACCAGGAGAAGCACCTCATTTCAACACTGGGATAGAAGTCCAGCTCAGGGGTTCTAAACATTACACCTTTGAGGGGCCGAATGGCCATTTGAAACCTTTGGGGTTGGGTGTCGTGAGGCCTTTGAAAGGTATGGTGTGGTATTTAATTTTTGGGAGGTGGACTAAAGGGGAAAATAGCTGGGTTGCCAAAAGGGTTTTCCCTTTAATTAAAAAAAAAATTTAAAAAAGGGCCATCCCCCCATGTACGCTGGAGGCCTTTAGGACGCGGGGGTTTTTTACCTACGGGGGACAGCGGGGAAATGTCGATGGGGGGAATAGATCACATGGCGGGGGGGGGTCCCCCATCAGGCCCCAAGCCCCAAAGGCACAGGATGTGATGCATCGTTTTGGCGAAGAGTAAGAGGAGGTATTGAGGAGGCGTTGGGGGGAGATAGACCGTCAGGTTGCGTGGGGAGGAGGTTTAGAGATGGGCAGGGGGGGTAAAAATTAGGGGGATTGAGGGGTACAAGGGTGGGAGGATATGAAGTGGGACAGGTGCTCGGGAAACGGATGGCATAAGCAATTATCCCGATCATTGGTTTGGGAGGAAATTATCATTGAGTGAGGGATGGTAGGGGGCCGGGAAGGCCCTTTGGGGGAAGGGGATCCGTGTCTTTTGGGGGAGGAAGACCGTAAGGAGTTGGGTGGAAGATAAGTGAGGAGGAGGTGGGGGAGGCAGGCTAGAAAGCTAGGGAAGGACCGGGGTTAAGGGGATACCAAATGTTTCTAGTGGGCATTGGGAAACGTTGAGAGAATGTTGGGTGCATTTGTTTAATTGTATAAGGATGGGGTAGGGGGAGACGAGGGGACGGGGTAGTTGTTCTGGTGCCGAAGGGGGGGAAAACCCGGGGAATTTTGGGGGCGATACCCCTCATGTGGGGAAATTATAAAATCTTCGCAAAAATTTTGGGGAATAGAATGAAAAGGTGTTTGACAAAGTCATACATCAGGGGGTTTGGTATACCTGGAAGAAGTATGAGTGTAGGACATGGGAGAATCGGGTTTTTATTGAAGGTAGGAGGGAGGGGGGTTTGGGAATAGATTGAAGGAAGCTTTGATTGTGAAAAAGCATGTTGGGAATTATATTGAGGAGTGGTTTTGGGGAGGAAATTGCGGGATGGGTTGAGAATTGTATAGTTCGCGAAGGTGCTGACAGGTGAAGGTAAGTTGGGGAAACAGGTGGTGATGGAAAGGGGTCTGAGACGGGGGGTGTCCCATATCTCAGACCCTTTTCGCGGCGCAAGATCCCTTTTATAGGTTAATAGAGGAAGGAGTAGGGAGAGGGGAGAGGGGAAGAGGGGGGTGATAGTGGGGCATCGTGGGGATGGGGAGATACTCTTAGGGGGGGAACAAAAGGGGCGGGTTAATGTGGGACGTATTATAGAGGTCTTTGGAGCACAGGGGAATGGGGGTTAATGGAGCCAAGTCTAAGTGGAGGGGGTACGTGGGGGGGGGGCTTGGGGGGTTATGGAGGAATGGGAAGAATAAAATCTGTGGAATTGTGTATATGGAAATGTGGGGTGGCCAGGCAGGTGAATTCCGGAGGAGGTGGGGGGGGGCTTTGGGTGAAAGGGGGGTTAGGGCGGGGGAGTTACGCTGTTGCAACTTTGGGTGTGGTGAACACTTTTGTATACAGTAAGGTGACTTTAGGGGGTATCCTTTAAGGATGGTCGACATCGGGGAATTACAAAAGAAAGTGTTCATGTGGGGGTTGGGGGTCGGGCTTGGGAAGTTGTCAGATGAGTGTCAAGAGGGGGGTTGGGGCCTCATTTTTTTGGAACATCGTGTGAAAGCAGTTTATGTGAAACAGTTTTTTTTAAGGAAGGGGGGGGTGAGGGTCAACGAGTGGAGCGGTCATGGAGGATGTAGGAAGTGGTGGGGGGGGGAGGGCCCTGGGGGGGGGAATGGCAGACAGTTATTGGCAAAGGAGCCAAAAAGGGCAGGGGGCAGGTTGGGGGGGGGGGAAAAGGGGGGGTGGACAGGGCAATGAATTTTCCAGTTTATGATTGAGGGGGATTTGGGGTGGGTTCGGGAAGATCCGTTTATTGCCTAAGGAGGGAGGTGGTTTACAGATTTTTATTAGGTATATTCATCGAGGGAATTAAAAGGATGGGGAGGTGGGTACGAATGAATGTCGAGGGCGGAGATGGGGAGACAGCATATCATATTGTATATTTTTGTGAGTCTTTGGGGGTGAGGCATGGTTGTAAAGGGTGATTGGATTGGTGGGGAAAAAAATTTCGACCTTAGGGGTTTTTAAGCTTTGATTTTGGGGGGGAGATCGAGAAAAGGGGGGAGGGCAATTATGTATGTAATTGCGGATTTCTTGTATGTATCAGGGGAATGAGAGGTGGGGGGGGACTGTGGGTGAAAGCCAGCGGCCTGTGTATCCCCAAAGTGTAGGAATAGGCTATTTAGGAGATAAAGGGTATCAAGTTTCTCTGAGGGATATAGGACATTAACAGTAGCAAAGTTATTATGATGCAGAGTAGAGCGGGGAAAGGACTGGATTTTTTGGAAGACAGAGTAGTTAGGGGGCGATGTTGTGTTAAAGGGGTTTTTGGGGGCATAGTAGTGTGAATGTTGGGGGGGGGGCGACTGGGACGGGGAAAGACAGCTGACGCGGAAAGGGTTGAATAGGTATGAGAGGAGACAGGATGAACTTTTTTGGGACTTGATTTTACGTAATGACGTGACAAAGACCGGGTTTCAAGGGGAAAGGAGACGCACAAGGGGGTTTCGAAGGTTGGAGCGGTAATTATTTTTTTTTATGAGACAGGAAGGTATAGTTCCCTGACGTTGAGGGGATCATGTTAATATTGTTCTTATACATATTATGTTTCTTATCAACCCAAAAATAGGTAATTAAAATTTGTTGTGGAGTTATTGAAATACCACAAGATTAGGGGTATCAGAGAATTTTTTTTTACATTATCATTGTCATTGTATAATGTTATTGTAAAACCCTGCAAAACATCATATCATTGTCGTTAGGCAATGTGAAAGTACTGTATGTTTTGTATATCTTTTGGAATTAATGATGCAAACGATCTTATTGTATGGGTATTTTTTGGGGAAAAATTTTTGATATATTAAGGGTATCATAAGTACAGATTATGTTAAAAAGTCTTTTTTTTTTTTTAATAATTTTTAGTTGTTTGGTGATATAGTCTTTAGGAACGTGCTTGTATTCAGTGATAGGAGTAGTCTAATAGGGATGGGGGAAGGGAAAATTGAGTTGGCCTTGTCAAGGATATGTGACAAGTGATATGTGTTATGAGTCTTGATGGAATACCCATCATTTAGATGGTTTTTCCTTTATTTTGGGATAATAATTTACAACTTGAGTGGTATCGATAAGATTTGAATAATTGCTATTATGTAATGTTACAGTAAAGCAAAAGTTTTAAACATAATTAAGATGGCAGTCTTAATGCCTATTCTTAGGTTAGAGGTATTCAGTAATATTTATGCATATACGTTTTATGTAGAGGTATTTAGTTCAAATTTATGGGATACAGTGGCCTGTGGTCGTTTGTATTTGTATAAAACGGGGTTTTATTTTTTTCGTATGATGTTATTTTTTAAATTTATTTTCAAAAACCAAAGGGGAGGGTCTCAGATACGAATTTTCTTTGTATTATTGTCACTATATAATTTAATGTTTTGTATTGTGTTGCAAAGTTTGTTGTTAATGTACCTGTATGTTTTTTATAAATAAAATATAAAAAAAACTGAAGTCCCTCGTCCGGGAAAAAAGAGAATCGTTTTCCCACCTTCAAATCTCTATTAACTTTCTATATCTTCATGATTCTTCCTAAAGGGAACCAACCACTTAAAGCGGCTGCCACTGCACTGCTGGTATCCCTTCCTCCTTACCAGCTCCACCCATCTAAAGTCACTCCCAAACCCATCTATTTTTAGCCTCCTATTTTCCTCCAAGAATGGAACCCCCTTTCCCAACACTTTAACCTGAGACAAAACTTAAACAAGCCATGGTGAAAAAGGCACTGGAATATTGCTGCACTCTAACAGAACACAAAATTCACAAGCCCCACTAAAGGAGCCGGGGCCCGGGGTCACCATCTGGAAAACCCGGGCCCGGGAGAGTACTGGGAAAAAGGGGAAGGAGGAGATTTCACTTTATTGTGACAAGTTAATTTTGAAGGAAATATTAAATTCCTGAAAAACAAAAAAAAAAGATAACAACCAAAAAACACTGAGGAACTGATAGGGTGATAATAATAATAAAAATAACAAATTTTTTTCTTATCTGCAGTATACAGGTATCAATGGAGAAGGTGGGGGGACAACGCCTCCGAGGTTGGTCTGAGACCAGTCCTCGTGGTGGATCAGGGCGATCAACCAGGCTGCTGCTGTTGGCCGCACACAAACTGAGGCGAACCCAGCCCAGCTGGTCAGGATGATTTTAGGTGCCGTCCAGTGCCTTCTTGAAGACAGCCGGGGGTCATTGGTAATCCTTAGTTTTAAGGCAGTTAAACAGTCTAGGGCCCCATACACTTTTTTTTGGCTCTCAGTTCTGTGGGCCCCTGCTTTTCTTGGGGAAATATTGTATCTTCCATTTTTTTGTTTTCTTTTGGGGATTTTCGATAAGTTTAGCACAACCCCTTTCTGGGTTTTTCCAAGGTATATTATCATGTATCTCTCCCGCTTTCCAGGGAATATAAATCTTCAAGCCAGGCAATTTCGAGGGGAAGAGGGAAGATGTACAAGTTTTCCCCCCAGAAAAACAAATTTGAAGAGAATCATCAGGGGTTTGGGCCCCAGTTTTAAGCCTCATTACCCACTATATTTTCCCTAGCAAATGCGGTATTCATTGTTTGGTCCTTAAAGGGGAGACCCCCGACATCACCCCATCCTTCACATTAATTTTTTCCCCATTGTGGTTAGAATTTGTTATTTTTCCAATCAATAGTTAAATTTTTTTTCTTCATTGAACTTCATTTGTTTTGTAGTTTACATAAATAAAATATTGTTAGGTACAAAAAAAAAAGCCACTATCATGGGGGCATTTCTGACAGACAGTAATGAACTGTTTGAGATTTGGGAAATAATTACTGGTGGTACAGCTGGGAGTTGGACACTTGAATCGGGATTTTTGGAAGTATTTCTTCAGTCTTAGGTGACCCACAAGTGGAACCCCCGAGAAGATGTAAAGACCCCAATTTGTTTTAAGAGCAGATAATGGGACACACAGGGATAGTGGGAAAGGGAAGTTGGCAAAGGGGTTAAGAGGGCCGGGAGCAGGGTCACCCTGCAACAACACATTTGGTAGTTTTTTTTTTATTTAAAAATGTCAGACATTTATATAATAAATATAAAAAAGAGATCTCAACAGGCTCAAACAATATAGAAGCCAGCCCTATCAAACCACAACCACCACAAAGGGGGTAAAAATACCCACCCAAAGACCCCCCCACCCTGCACCCTAACGAAATCAAATGGTGTGTAACACAAATGTTAATGGTCCCGAAAAAAATTTGGGATGTATGTTAAATCAGCACCCATTACAGCTCGACCGCCACCAGCCTTCTCCCCATCCCCTGAAAACATAACTGTCCACATGAGTGGATACACATTCCCCCACTGTAAAAAAAGGGATGGACATTGCCTTCCCCGACAGAAGAACATAGAACACCTGCATGCCCAAAATTCAAAAAATGTCCTACATGCCACCCAACCCCTCACACAGCGTGGGGAAGCCCACCCCACACATTACCCCATCCATCAACCTACTTTACCCAAAAATTATACAAACAATGATGCACAAGCCATTACAAATGGCGTCTTACAGGGGCCATAAAAACCCAGAAATCTCCCCAGGTTGCACCCGTCAAAGAACCCGAGAATGCATTTAAACATAGCAAAAAAAAAACTTAACAACACAACATAACATAAAAAAAATATTAAAAAATAACATAACAGAGCATAACACAACATAACATAACAGAATGGGGCACAGCATAAAAACACGGTCCCTGAGATCACCCCGCACCAAGCCAAATGCAAAATACAAAAGGCGGCATACCATCCCAACCTACCAGCATACTTTGGGCACACATAAGCAGGCAGTGACAACCTATGCAAGACCTAACACACCTCATACACCAAGTTAAAGACACACTGAACAGCACATATCAAACTAATTTCACAAAAACACTAACCCACACACCCCCCTCTGGCGATGCTAGCAGGCACCCCAGACACGCACCCATCAAATGACACTACCATCAAGCAGACCACACCTGCCACGATGCATCAAGCCTCACCTGAACCCCGCCAACCAGCAGAAACCCCCGTTGCCCCCCCTGAGCCCCCACCCCCGACCCACCAACATGCCACTCCCTCTTCACCACACACCTGAGAGCCAGGGGTTCCAGGGGTCAACGCCCCCGGCCCAGTCTTCCGGGCATCATTTTGGGATCAGACCGATCAACGAGGCTTTTCTGCTGGCCGCATGCAGTCCAATGAGAACCACAGCATGGCTTACCCCTTATATCTCAAGCATTTTTTCACTGTGAGGGTTCTATAAACCACTAAAAACCTCTCCTCCCACCTATTCCCATAATGCCCCTATTTCTACACACTGTCATAGAACGTTGCTACAAGTACCTTCTTCTGCATCCCCACTCGCCCTTTTCCCCCTCATGCTCCACGAGATGAGACAAATCCACCATCACGACACCATAGCACGCTACACCCTCGACCCCCCCTCCCACACCAAGTTATTGTCCCCAGCACTGACATGCTCCTCCCCCTACCCTCACCATTACATGACTAATCCATTCCCTGACCCTTCGAACCCCCAAAAAAAAACACGACATGAAACTGTTTCCTCCCCACATTTTCCCACACTCCCCCCTCACCCCTGACCCTATCCTGCAGTTCCCCAGGCAAATGCCAAAAATGGAACATCACCTCACGCACCCGGGGGCTTAACCTTTTCCTGCTAAAACGCCCCAAATATTTCCCCAATCATACATTGGGTAAATCCCCTTCACCGGCATCACCCCACCCCCACCCAGCACCCTTTTCAAAACCCCACCATGAGTTTCCCGGCAAGGGCCATTGCCATCCCCATAAGACCGTCTCCCCTCCCCCAACTCAACCCCTATACAAACCCCGCAGCATGTCATGCACCTTCCCCCAAATACCCCCATGGAAACCCCACCCTCAGTACCTCACCAAATGAACAATTTAACCCCGCCACAAACCCAAAAAACCTAGGCCACCCCGACGCACCGGCAACATTACCACCTCCCCTCCCGTCACACCCTGAACCCCACAAAAACCCGAGCACCCTCCGTTGGATACTATGAATCTCCTGCCCCCAACGGGAACACGAGCAACATACCAAATCTTGCTATAGAACAGCACATTTATCACAATTGAACGTTGAAAAGGGTTACGGGGATGGTCGTAGCACCCCCCAACTGCTTCTCCATGAATCCACCAACTGATCCAAACCCCTGCGCCCATGCGAGGTCCCCCGCATAAACAATGCCCAGATCTTCAAACTCCCCCCAAACACTTCTGCACCACTGGACATCCCCACCCAGCGCCTCTTCCACGCCCCTAACCCAAGATGAGAGACTTTTCCAATTCACAGCCATGCCAGTCGTTCCCCCCTACAGCCGACAACCCTCCCAACTCACCCAACCTCATTTTCCCTCTACCAAAATTTTTACATCATCCACATACCCCACCACCCGGGCCCTTCCCCCCCCACCACCCCATAACGTTTTTCCCCCACCGCCTGACCCTCAGAGTGGTGGCCTGCCATCAGCTATTGACCATGCAGCATGCACGCTAATGGGCCCATCACCCCATAACACTTTTTCCACCACCGCCTGTACCCTTTAAAGCCTTAAATCTCTCATCCTGCAACTCCCTGATCCTCCCCCTTTAATGCGTTTTTCTTTCCACCAGATAAGTAAGTTTATTCAGGGATACACAAATACAGTTCTTGGACACTGACACCCGATGTTCCAGGAATTTGAAAAAATAACACAGTTGATTGATCCTCTTCCCCCACAGACATAGAATTTACAAATCCATTCCTTTTTCCATTGCCCACCAACTCACCACATCCTCCACGACCCGCCCCTTTCTCTGAGCATCTCCCATAAAGTCGCAAAAACCCCCCATCGCTTCCCATCCTTAGAACCTTGTATTTAATTTGCAGTACCCTTCCCGACTCCCCCGCCAGCGACTCCCACCTGACCCTCCCCTACCACCCCATGATCTGTGGTTGTTGAATGACCAACAACAACAGCTGTGTGACGAGATCCTATCCAACCTCACCCCATACCCTCACACACATAAGTGTGCTCTACCTCCCACGAACCCCAACAAATGCATCCCGCAAGTGAACGTCCCGTAAAAACTTCCCCAAGACAGAAAAAAAGCCCGCCCCCCGCAGTGCCACATCAGTCCGGCAGATAATGCAATTCCAAACCCCACGATCGCTAAAGGTGGCAACATTGAAAGAAGTATACCAAATCCTTTCCCGACAAAGGCAGTCTTAACACCGCAACATTTTCCCGCAAGTGCATACACACATACCAACGACACCCCCCAACCCCCCCTCATCCATCCACATGCAAGACCCTACCTACACCCCTCCTTCACTTGTGAGCAACTCAAACGGGCTTGCCTTCCGGATAAAGATTACCCCCCTTTTAACCGGGCTGAAGGTTAAAAACCCAAAACCATTTACTTTAAACTCCGTCCCCCTTTGTTATGTTCCCGAATGAAAACGACATCTGCTCGATGCCAACACAAAACATTCGCAACCATTCAAGCTTCACTATTTAAAGTCATACACCGGGGGTCTGAGCTAAACACCCCATCTGCCCCACTGCTCCTTTGGCATGCCCCAAGGCCCTGGGGACGCAATTGCCATGCTCTCCATGCAACCCCTCCCCCCTTTCACCACCTGCTGGTGTTTTCATCCACCTGCACAATGACCGCCTTCACCCCGCCTTCTTCCCGTATGTTGAGCAGGCATCAGGACGCAGACCCATGCTGCTGCCGCCCTTTTCCCCCATCAAGGTTTCCCCCATGCCGGGCCGGGTTTTCCACACAGTGAACCTCCACCACCACCACGCGAGGCCACCTGACCAGGGCTTAGCATGTCCCCGTGGCCTCACCAGCACCCACAGTCACCTCCCGATGCTCGCCCCCCCACAGACACAGCCCGGATCTAGTGGCACAGCCGGAGACCTCATCTGAAACAGGAACATGGATTGAATACTTTTCATTGTTCTTGAATTACATTCCTCCGCACCACCCCCCCCGCCTGTTGACCACCAGAGGGAGGAATCAAATCATCAGTTCCAGTTCCACCCACCACGCACCTCAGTCTCCCCAATCCAAAGCGACCACGCCCCCTCTTTTTGAGACAGGGACGGGGTCCTCCCCCTTGACAGTTGGCTTCACGGTTGGCCTCCCGGCCTGCCCATGCCCCACACTCTGCTGCCAAGATAAGCCTCCACAGAGGGAGCATGTCCGTCGTTGTCCAGGGTATGACACCAGACCCGCATGCAAAGCATTAAGGACATATACGATGGGTTGGGGGTTGTAGAGACATCTTAAGGGTAAATGGCCCCCGGGGGACCAGCATACGCCCAGCCACCCACTTGCCATGTTTTTGTGATGTGTTTACCCTATTGGCTGAAAAAAAGAATATCTGCCTCATCTGCTCAAGGGCACATTGGGAGTTTTACCCAAGTGGGTCGTGGGCACCCCCCATAGCCACACACGCAGGGGGCACACCAGGAACTTTGGAAAGATCCAAACCTTACACTGGCCCAGAAAGTAGTTTCACAAAGAGCCTGTAGGATCCATTCAAAGCCAGCCATAAATCCTTGTCCTCAATTCCATGTTTGATAATTTGGTAGCAACGCATTCCCCTCCTCCTCACACTAAGTACCATGACATCACTGGATAGCTTGCTAGATTCAGTAGAGGGGTGCGAGGCACGCCACACTTGGGACAGCAGTGTGATAAAACAAAATCGAAAAAAAAAAAGTTTTCAGGAAAAAACTTAATAACTGGAAATTTTTTTGTTAGTCTAGTTTTTCAATTTACAATCAATTAAGTCACTACAACTTTGGGTGTATTATGTTAACATAATAAGACCACCACTTACCCAATTTCAGGTACTGAGACCATTGAAGACCCACAGGACTTGTCCTATCATAACACCTAACCCCCTTGGGGGTTTATAAAAAGAAAGGTTATTAACGTGGAGAGGCAGCATTCCTTTCTTCCTTATTTTCCTCTGATCTCAATGTCCTACTGCCCATGTAGTTATACTTCCAACAGGACGATGGAAGTTGGTTTGTCCCGATTTAGGAGCTGTGACTCTTTAAAACCTCTGGACCTTGGGGCTGGGCCACAAGGTTGTTGTTCACTGGGGGAAAAGTGACTCGTATTACTTACTCATTCCTCCAATTTAATGTCCCACTAAATTACACTCATTAGAAGTCGATCCATTAAAATCAGAGGCCGATGAATAGTGATCAGATTCCCACCGCACCCTCATCATGGTCATGTCTCGTCGCCCCTAATTAACAAATTCCACCCATTTAAAGCGGTTTCTTGGGCTTAACCCCAAATTTTAATGGAGAACAACAACACTTCATATTGGAATACACAATCCATTTGCCATCATAAACGCCCCGTTCCCCACTTCATTATAGTCAGAAACTTCCCTTTTGGGGCACCCCCCGCCTCTCTCGTGACTGACCCAAGCCATGCACCCACGCGCCTGACCCAATCCATGTGTCTCTCCACGCATGCACAAGACCCTTCTGTAGGTTCCATCTTCCAACCTAAGTATATTATTTAACCAACAGCAACATATTGGATATCTATTCACATTGTTTATCCCGTATAACTTTTAAAAATACCCATATTTTATTTATAATGGAAAGGGGGCAGGAGTTCACTGGTTGTAGAGGTTTATGGGTATAGTTTTTGATATATTCACTGTTAATCAAAGAAAATTGCTGTTGTGCAATTTGTAAAATGTATTTTTGCATGTTTATGAACTGTAAATGTAATTTATTGAAACTAATAAAAAAAAAAGAAATTTATCAATTTCCCCGGGTTATCCTATAGATAGGTGGAGCTTCCTTTGCCCACATAATAAGTGAGAATGAGTCAGATGTCTGGTCGGGGGATCAATATGTACGAGAGAGGACGATTTTTTTTCCGATTTTCTGCCTCCACCAATACTGCACGGAATTCTCCAAATTAATTGTTTCCAGGGAACTTTATAAAATTTCACTGTACCTTTAGTCTTTCGACAACCCCCCCCTGCCAAGCGGCCCTGGGTGTAAAAACTTCCAGCTACACTCGCTGATCTAGTAAAAGATCATTACTCTTATTTAATTTCTTCAAATGTTTAGCCCCCCCCTACAAAGTTAGGGCGATCCAAATCATTAATTTCGGACAGGATTCCTAGCTCAAATTTTCTAAACAGCTGTATGAACTGTTCTGGGCAAGTCCCCCACTTCTAAATGAACCCCTTAGGGTACAGGTAAATAAGCATACATGCACTTTCAAGGGAACACCCCCTGAAGTATGGTTAAAAAAATTGGACCACTATAGTCCACACCTGTTACATCAAAAGGCTTTACCAATCACTGTTTCCGGGCAATGGTGGAGGTCCTGGGGTTTATGTAGGTTCTGGGATCCACATGGCAACACATTACACATGTCTTGGGTGACCCTCTTCACACTTTGTTGTCCTGAGGAATCCAGAAAATTTTAAGCTTTTAAAGGGATCTTTTACCCACCATGCATTACATTTTAATGGGATTTAAAACAATTTAAGTTGTCAGATGATGAGTTTTGGCAGAAAGATAGGGGGTTTACATATTCACCCAATTCAGCATTTTGCAACCTACCTCTGCACCTGATTACATCTCCCTAAGTACAGCCCCAATTTTTCAATTATTGAACCCCACAAATTTTCCCCTTTCCCAAAATTGATTTAATTTCATCTCCGTAGATTTCTTCTTGTACCCCCTGTAGCCAGTATTTCTGAGCATGTGGAAAATCATAGGGATATTCATCTTGTTTATAAAGTTAAACATCAACTTCCTGACATTAATCAGTTGGGGAAAGATGAATATCTATTTATATCAATGGCTTGGGGGGACCCCGGGCTGGGGGCGGGTGCCACAGAATTTAAGGGGCAAAATTGCCTTTTTAAAAGGCCAAAATTTATCCACCCGCCAACTTGGTCCTTTAAACCATGATGTTTCCTTTTTCATAAGTCAACCCGGACAAAAATTTAGCCGGTTCCATACCGGGTATGCGATTAAATGTTAACATATGCTGACCCAGACTATTTATTTTTCTTACCGATTTTAGCATCTTTTTTGGTACACAATCTTACCAATTGAATCCACTCAATCAGACCAAAAGGTGTCCAATATTTATCTCCGGAATTTTTTCCGTATATAATTGCTAATTTGACACCTCTAAAAGGGTGTTAATTCCAACTGAGGAAAACAATTTAATTGGAGCCACTTTTGCTTAAAATGACAAGAGAAATGTCTTTTCCATTGAAGATAAGCACTGCCCGTACGCCAATTTGAAGATCCCAAAAAATGTATATATTAGTCCATTTTGACTGGCCACCTGGCGCTGGGAAATCCAACATTGGAATCTTCTCATAATCCCAATTAATTTTCCACCTGTTAATGAATTCCTCAGGCAGGGTTTCATCCCAAGCACAATTTTACTTACATGCTTCTTGTATTTAAAAACTTCCCTCTTTTTGTAAGGGGGGCCACTAAGCCTAGTGGATTGAAGCATTTTGAAACTTCACAAGTAGGGCTTTTAGTTAATTTATTGGGCATACTGTAATTATTAGATTTAAATATCGAGTCTTTCTGTATCCCAAGTCAGTCCCAATACATTACTACACCCAGACACTCCAACTCCTGGATTGTCTTTTTTATCGGGCTTTTTCCTGACGAATTACTGTTCCACTCCCCGGGGGATTTTGCATGCAAAAAGGAACTCTTGGGAAACCCAAAATCTAACATTTTTAATTTATCTCTTCAAACAGGTGTGTGTCTGGTAAATTGGGGAAAATGGGAAAGTAATTCCCATTTTGCATTATTTCATTAGCCCCTTTTATACCTCATTAGTTCCTCTTTGGTACCACACCCAGGGAAAATTGGACATAAAATTGTTTACCCATTACTTCACTCAATGGACCACCTGTACGTTTAAGGTGTGATTTATCGCCCCAAAAGGAACGGGCTGGAGGTAGCACCAAACAATACAATCCTGAAGCGGGTTTTCAGAGGACGGGGTCGCTAGGGGTCTCGGGGCCACAGGAATCGGGGTAATCCCGATCCATTTCTTGCAAACCCACTCTCAGGGAAAGCTTTTCTTATATCTGCCGTAAAGGCATAATTTTAATTCTGAAGAAATTTTCATCGCCCAATTATTTCTCATCGACGGACCCGCATTAAACAATCATTCAAGCTAGGGACATTTTTTTTATTCCGGCACTACAATTAAACACAATCCCTTAAATGAGTGGTTTTCGAATCCTTCTTCACTCTGTGATGTGGCAAATAGTGGCCATAAATCTTGGCTTGTTCAGGAGGATTCTTGAACTGATTATTTAACTGTTCGTTAATTATATCATTATAAGCAAACAACAGTGTCTTTCCAGTTGCAGAGCTGGGCTTTCATTTGTCCATACGCCATCCTGTATTTAGTGGTAATTCTGGGTGGTTCAACTTCCATGGGGGTCGCACCCGTATTGCCCCGATTCAAATTTAACATCCTTCAGGTATTCTTCCTATAAAGGAATCATCTGGACTTTCAAATTTCACTCATTGAAGTTGATCCATTAAAATCAGAGGCCGGTGAATAGTGATCAGACCTACGGGGATTTCTCCCACTGCACCCCTCATCATGGTCACGTCGGGCGCTTTCTAATTAACAAATTCACCACCCTATTTTAGTGGTTTCTTGACTTTTAACCCACATTATACATGGAGAACTGTTACAAAACCAAATTTTGAAGTGAGGCCACTAATCACATTTTGGCCGCGAAACGCCACGTTTCCCGACTTCATTTAGCCCAAAAACCCCCCTTTGGGTCACCCCACACACATTTTCTGACTGACCCAAGTCATGCACCCACGCGCCCTGACCCAATCCATGTGTCTCTCCACCATGCACCAAAACCCCTTTTGTTGGTTCCTTCTTCCAATCCTGATTATGCGAACCAACAGCAACATATTAAAGATATCTATTCACATTGTTTATCCAGTATAACCCCGGGAAAAACCCATATTTTCCACACTGCGGCTGGGCGCAGTTCGTTAGACGATTCAAATTGATTTTTCTCCATGAGGCGGTTCCAACCGCTCTGGACTGAGGGCGTTATCCTAGTAGGCCTGATCACACAACCAACATATTAAGGATATCTATTCACTTTGGGAAATTTTTCCAGTATAACTTTCGGGGAAAAAACATATAATTTCCAAATAATAACAAATGCTATTATTAATAATAATAATATAACCTTTATTTCCACAAACAAAGTACAATATATACAGACCATACCCAACAAACATATTATATAGAAACACAGTTGTTATGCAAAAATTTCCAAAAGATAAAAGTTCCCAGGAAGGACCCACACCAGTCCATTAACACCCAAGTACTTTTTTACTGCTAGAAACAAATCAGCAACTCTCTTAAAACACAACCTAATATATCACACATGGCTCTATATCCTTTTTCCCCCCCCATGGGGGACAGGTTCCCCAAAACACTCCCTAGAGAGGGAGCCAAGGCCGGGTCACCATCTGCAAGCCGGAGTACCGTCGAATCAAGGAGGAGGACGAAAAAGTATATTTACGCTATTATTAGAATTTAATTTAAATATCATATGCTTCTAAAATTATACTAGACACATAATAAAAAAATACTACAGACACGAAAAAAAACGACATACATATTCTGAGGAGAGTTGTCAGAGAAAAATGGGAATGAGGTACGTTCAAGGGTTTTAATGTTAGTTCTCAGTACACTGACACTAGAGAAAAATGTGTATATCATTGGGTAACTGTATATATCACTGTGATAACGATATCACCGTGATAACGTGAATTTACCGTGATAACTGTGTATATCACCGTGATAACTGTGATATCACCGTGATAATGTGTATATCACCGTGATAACGGAATAGTGATAATGGTATATCCCCTGATAATGTGATATCACCGGATAACTGTGTTTTCACCGTGATAATGTGTATATCACCGTATAACTGTGTATATCAGTGATAACTGTGTATATCAGTGATAATTTTGTATATCACCGTGATAACTTTTATATCACCGTGATAACTTTTATATCACCATGATAACTGTGTATATCACTGAAACGGGATATCACCGTGATAACTGGTTATCACCGTGATAACTGTGTATATCACCGTGATAACTGTGTTTTATCGGGAAAAGGTTTTCACCGTGATAAATATCACCGTGATAACTGTGTATATCACCGTGATAACTGTGTATATCACCTAAACGTGTATATCAGGGTAACCGATATCACCTAACGTGTATATCACCGTGATAACTGTATATCAGGATAAATGTGTATATCACCGGTTGTGTATATCAAAACTGTGTATATCAGTGATAACTGTGTATATCACCGGGTAACTGTATATCACAGTGGTAATGTGTATATCACAGTGGAATTGATCACAATGGTAACTTTTGTATCACTGTGGCAACTGTGTGTATCACTGTGGTAACTGTGTCATATATGCTGTATGTATGCACTATACTTGTGTAGTATATGTACTAATTTACCATACTTGTGTCATATAAGTGTTGTAAGACCAGCCTTTATATGTAAGATCCCTTGAACCTTGTGATGTCACAATACCCGCTCATGTAAGAGGCGTCCACGCAGGTATTGACTCACTCCTTGGACGACCATAAGCTAAGCAGGTAGCTATTCTCCCTTCCTCCCTACTCAATATATCTACATCACCATCCATCCTCGCTTCTCTCAACCATTATTACTTCCCAGTACCCACACTACAGTTGCCTCTAAGGTGCTCACAGTGCGTGAGGTTGTCTGCTCCACACCTAGCCCTCTGCGGCGAAACCGTCTTACCCAACAGGATGGAGGGTATCCGGCGACGAGTTCATACCGTTTGTGTTGAACTACTACAGGGATCTTTATTGGATCACAACGTCGACGTTCTTCTCCTGCAAATTCTGCAAGACATATATAAGATTGCTAACCATAACATCTATGGCGTGTCCATGAATGGTGCATCCCAGGTGTTTCTTAAGTTCACATCGTTTTACAGTGTATGAAGAGATCAACCAACGGTATCAAGATCAACGGTACAAGTGACTCCCGATGTAGCAGTTTGTTTACGAGATGTATCTTGTACTTATACGTGGTTAAAAATTGTAATGTCCCATTTGAAGCCAAGGGTATATTATCCGCGTAAAGCTTTCAAAAATTTGGGACAATATACCAGACTACCGTCATGGTGGGGCACTGGACCTTTGAAGGTAAAACGGATGGGTTCTTTTTCGGTGAAAATGTCCATAAAAATACCCATTCCATCTTATGTGCTGCTTGAAGCATTTCATACACGCGTATGTGTATTACCCGGGACAAAGGAAGTTCCTACATGTGTTCCAGAGACTGTCGTTGTTGAGAGTGCCTATATAGCAACAACGTCTCCAATGCCCTGCAAAGAGTCTGATATTTCACCTTCTACCGTGGTGTGACATTGCCCTGTACAGCAAGGACGGTTGATGATGTCGATGCAGTGGAGTTGTCAAATACTACTGTTTTGAGAGATGATGTTGAACTAGGGCCTCCCGGCATCCTTTTCCGGAATTAGATGGTGAAGCAGAGGAGTGTCCAGCGCCACCATCCACCCCACTTGCGTCCAATGATGGCGTTGCAAGCCTATCAACGATTGTAACCTTGACAGACCCACAGTGATATTTACTAGTGTGAGCATGGACATGAGACCTCACGCCCGCGCTGTAGTCGACGGATTTCCCAGAAGCGGGCGGCGGGAACCTGCTGCAGTGATGATGAACTGACTCCAGGTCAATGTCCTGGGAAAAAGTCGTGGGTAACGATTGTGGCTCATGGCAGTGCAGAGTTTGAACAGATGGACAGTTTCGCCTGATGCTGTTCTGACAGTGATGGTATTGTAGACCAGAGAATGTGTTGCGAAAGTGACTACGTGTGATATAAACCAGCAACCTTCCAGTGTTTAACCATTAATGTTAATGGGTTGTGGGCACCTCATCGGAAGGATGCCTTTGAAGGTGTTTAAGCCATTATAGTCCTGATGTCGTGTTAATTCAAGAACACAATTATCGAGATGTGAGCGATTGAGAATACGAGGGTATGATGTTTATGGTGTGAATAGTCCGCGATTAAAAGGTGGTGTAGCAGTATTAATTCGAGAGGGCAGTCCTTTTCGGTTACGTCATTGAGAAGTTGCGTCTGATTGTAGGTTAGTGCGTGTTGATGGGTGGTGGGGAACGACAAGCGTGGGATTTATTAGTGTGTATGGGCCTGTGACACATGATGCGAGTACGAAAAACCAGTTTTTTCAGGATACTCTTGTGTATCATTTCCGGTCACTACCCGTGGTGGCTGTTGTGGGTGGTGACTGTTGTGGGAGGTGACTGAAATTGTGTGACGTGAAAACGGGATGTCGAACCGCGGGGTAGTGGTTTTTATTCCCAGCTTTTGGGTGATATTTTGCAAGGAGTTGGTTTCCGCGATGTGGGAGGTGATGTAGTTGGTGGAGTAGATTACACTTTTGTAAGACAAGGCTATGCAGCGCAAATCAATAGGATTTATATTGCCCGTGCAATTGATATACGGAGTGCCCGTACTTGTGATGAACATTTTACCGATCATCGTGCGGTGTTGGTACGTCTCTCTTGGACTGGGTTACCGCACATAACACCTCGGTTTTGGAAATTGAATGTTAGTATTTTAAAAGGGAATATGTTCATGTACTGTTTGGTGGGATGTTGTCTCATCTATGGAACGAAGGTGTAGGCGTTGTAGATATTCTAGAGTGGTGGGACTTAAGAGGTAAACCTGGTATTAAATCTTTTTTTCAGGCGGTGAGTAAAGAAGCGAGACAGTTACGTTATGGGAAGTTACATTATTTACGACAACAATTGCATGCATGTTACGAGCCACGTGCAGAGTATCCAGTAGATACCATTGCCGGACTGAAAGAGGAAATATCAGAGCTACAAAATCAGTTGTTCCACGGGGCGCGCATTGCGGCTGGTATTGATGAAGTACTTTGGGGTGATCGGCCATCAGCATATGTCTTACGTGATTAACATCAACGCCGCCGGGCTTTAAATATCATGAGTTTCACGGTACGCGATGGAGTTGAGTCCTTCCCGACGGGTAGACAATAACGAATACCGATGGTATGAGTCCTTACGCTGATATTGTGTACCTTAATAAGTTTAGTGGTTGTCGAGAACGTTCGGTTGTCATGGACGTTGTTCGTTCATGGATATCTTGCGGTTAACGACGGATGAACAACGGTGTGCTATTGGGCCTATTGGAGCTGATGAGATACGATCTACCCTTCAATATATGAAAACAGGAAAATCGCCGGGGTTGGACGGATTACCATGTGAATTTTATTTGGAATTCTGGGGCGAGCTTCGTGGGTTTTTAATATGGTTATTGAATAACATGAAAAATAAGGGTAGATTAAACAGGTCTCAATGGGAAGGAATAGTAGTTCTTGTCCCAAAGAAAACCGAAAGTACTGACATCCATGATTACAGGGCGATTACTCTGTTATATATACGGATTATAAATTATATGCAAAAATTTTGTGTAATCGCATTAAACCTCTCCTAGGGAAGGTTTTACATCTGAGACAGGCTGGGATTCCAGGGCGATCCATGTCTTTGGGACAAAAAGTAATTTGTGATTTTGTTCGTGATCATCAAAGTGGAATTGGGGAGGGGGGAGGTATTTTGGCTATAGACTGGAAGGCCGCATTCGATAACGTAGATCATCTCGTGTTGAAAACGATACTGGAGCTGCAGGGTTTTGCAAGTCTAGTTGTCAGATGGGTAATGTCATTATACGATGACGCGGTTTTACGTGTCCAGGTGAATGGGATGCTGGGTAAGTCTGTGTCTTTGCAACATGGGATCTGCCAGGGGTGTCCGTTATCGTCCATTCTGTTTGCCCTATATCAAGATCCATTATATTGGGCGATGGTGAATGGGTGTGGGCAGCATCCATGTACTGGGCAGTGTGGTAGGACCATTCATATCGTTGGCTATGTAGATGATATGACACTCATGATCTCCGATGTCGGTAGTTTGTCTACCATTGATCGTCTTTTGAACATTTTCAGTGAAGCTACGGGTATGTCATGTAATAAAGATAAGTCTGGGCTTTTACTTTTAGGATCTTGGCAACGGGGTCCTCTGTCCGTGGAGAGTCCCTGGGGTGTGCATGACTCTTTAAAAATATGTGGGATAATTCATGCGTCTAGTACAAATGAGGGGCGCGTTCTCAACTCTCAGATGGTGGTTGATAGTGTTATCCAACGTGTAGGAATGTTGAGGTTACATGGATTAACGCTCCATCAGCGGGTTTTGGTTACTAATTCCATCCTATATGCTAAGGTATGGCACGTCATGCGTGTTTTTCTGTTGTGCCCTAGGGATGAGACACCTTTGTTAGTTCGCGTTTTTCGGTTTATCTGGGGAAGTCGTTGTTGTTGGTTATGCCGCAGTGTGCTTAGTTTAAGTGTTCGCAAGGGAGGTTTGGGGTTAATAGATTTTCATGGTTTCAGTTTAGCCCTTTTTGTTAAACATACATATGTGCAATACCTGCACGTGGTGAGCCATCCAGTTAGTGAGACGTACCAACACCTGAGCGAGTGTGTCACAGGACGTGATCGTCATAGATGTGTAGATATATTGCGTGTACATACTGTAGTTTCCAACCCGAGAGCGTGTAAGTTACACATGTTAGCTCAGGTGACTGTAGAAGATGACGTGCCACCAGTCTGTGGTCAGTTTCCGTTGTATGCTTGGGCGGAGATTTGGAACCGGTTGGTTGATCTTCCTTTGCGACCCATAGTCCGTGATACAATGTATAAATTCTTTCATAACATCTTGCCGTCGGGTTCGGTTCTGTGTACGCGGCAGGTACGTGATTTGCCGTCTTGTAAAGATTGTGGGTATGAAGAAACAGTGTTTCATGCGATTTATTTTTGTGAACGTTTAGAGGGCGTACGAGTTTGGTTTGGTAGAGTTATTAGGTGGGTGGGTGGAGGGGGGTTGTCAACTTTACGTGTCCTTAGTCTAGACGTGGGGGGGTGCCGGATGGGGTCGCACGGGCCCTGGGAGTATTAGTTTCGGATTTCGTTCGTATGTCATGGGTGCTCAGGACAGTGGGACCAATTGAGCGCGTTCACGGTATTATCGCGGTTATGTTTCGGACAAAGTGTAGGAATCGTCTGTTGTTTGGGAATCGTTGGGAGAGCAGTTTCCCGTATACGTACCCTAGCTTCCGTGTAGCAGAATTTATGGCATTTGTACGACGTCTAAACGTAAAGGACTTGCCTGTCTTGTGTAATCGTGTGTTTTGCGTCTTGTGAGAGAATGGCGAGAGTGGTTGTGATTAGGGGGGGTTATTTGAATGATTGATACATTTGTGGCCGGCTACTAAGTCGATTGCCGTCTCCCAGTCATAATATAGATACCCATTTGAAACGCTTGTGCGGTGGGTAACTATATTTGTGTGGGTATATTTTATTCTGTGTTTCTTCATGTCCTGTGTATGTGTTCTCTAAAATGTCATTCTTGTGAAAAGTAGTACAGAATTTCAATATAGTCTGTGAAATAGTGTGTCTGCGTGCGTGACTGATATTTTTAGTGTGCCTGTAAGGAGTTTTACTTTGTTTTTGTTGTGAGGGTTTCTTGTGTTACTTCTGTTACTTCTGTCAGAGTCCGGACAGGGACTCGGTAGCTGTGTTTCAGTACCATGGTAATGTCAGTTTTTGTAGTCTAAAGTTTAACTAGTATTAGTCATGCGTGTGGACCTGGTATATGTATTGTTATATTTTTTTTGTTGGCGGATGAGGTTTTATAGGTTCATGAAGTTTGTAACAATTTACTCATTGATCTATTTATAAGTTAATTACGAGTGTGTTTTGAGCCATTATCTTGTTCTTGTCAAGACTTGTCTTTCTTATATATGTATATCAGTATTGTAATGTTTTTTCCTAATAAAAAAAAAGTAGCTGCTTTTCAGTTGGCGAACTACCTTGCTAACAACACTTCGCTTGTTATACTGCCGGCTTCTAGAGTTGCTGGGCAGTCAGTCGGTGGCGTGTTCCCACCTGAGTTGGAGACTGCTTCTGCTGACTCCTCCTCTCTTCCCTGCTGACTCTCGTTGGAGAAAGACCTCGCTCCTGTCTCTGCTTGTTTTCTCGTCATTTAGACTCTGTTTGGTAGAGTATGTGTTCGGTGGTGAGACGAAATATACTTCTCTGAACTCTGTGTAACTCTGTTCACAGAGTCTAGACTTAGTGATTTCGACTTAGTGATTTTGACGTTTTACTGGGTTGTGTGTCGCACTGACAATCTGTGATAACTCAGGTCTCTAGCTATAGCTCTTGACCTAATTCGTTGAGGCATTTGTGCACCCCCACAGTTGGGGATTTTGGTTAGGCTGAACATAGGTTCAGTAATAGGGAGTTTTGTGACTATTATGGAGGATCTGCTGATGGTCCCCAGTTAGGGTCGTTTTTCTATCTCCTTGTTCCTGACGCTGTGTTGCTGTTGCTTGCTATATTGCTGTTCGGTGAATTTTTCATATTACTGTTCAATCAAGCTGTTCTGATTGTCAGTTTGTTAGAGAAGCTAGCTTATGAGAAGACGTTCTGTCGGTCACTGGTTGAGTCGAGTCTTAAGAGACATAACAAGTTTCCAGGAGCACACACATACACGTATTTCTATATATCCTAGTGGTAGAGGTGAGGCTGGTAGTGGTAGTACTAGTAGTAGAGGTAAGGCAGGTAGTGGTAGTAGTAGTGGTAGAGAGTAGGTGCTGGTAGTGGTAGTAGTAGTGTATGAGAGTGAGCTGGTAGTGGTAGTAGTAGTGATAGAAGTAAGGCTGGTAGTGGTAGTAGAGGTGAAGGCTGGTAGGTAGTTAGTGGTAGAGGTAAGGCTGGTAGTGGTAGTAGTAGTGTAAGGTAAGGCTGGTAGTGGTAGTAGTAGTGGTAGAGTAAGGCTGGTAGTGGTAGTGTAGTGTGGTAGAGGTAGGCTGGTAGTGGTAGTGTAGAGGTAAGACTGGTGGTGTAGTGGTAGTAAGGTAAGACTGGTAGTGGTAGTAGTAGTGGTAGAGGTAAGGCTGGTAGTGGTAGTAGTGGTAGAGTAAGGCTGGTAGTGGTAGTAGTAGTGAGTAGAGTAAGCTGGTAGTGGTAGTAGTAAGTAGTGGTAGAGTAAGGCTGGTAGTGGTAGTAGTAGTGGTAGAATAAGCTGTAGTGGTAGTAGTAGTAGTAGAGTAAGGCTGGTAGTGGTAGTAGTAGTGGTAGAGTAAGGCTGGTAGTGGTAGTAGTGGTAAGTAAGGTGAGTAAGTGGTAGTAGTAGTGGAGTGGTAGTAGAGTGGTAGGTAGGTAGTGGTAGTAGTAGTGTAGTAAGGCTGTAGTGGTAGTAGTAGTGGTAGAGGTAGTATAGTGGTGAAGTGAAGGCTGGTAGTGGTAGTAGTAGTGGTAGAGGTAGGCTGGTAGTGGTAGTAGTAGTGTGTGAAGTAAGGCTGGTAGTGGTAGTAGTAGTGGTAGAGGTAAGGCTGGTAGTGGTAGTAGTAGTGGTAGAGGTAAGGCTGGTGAGGGTAGTAGTAGTGGTAGAGTGAGGCTGGTAGTGGTATGTAGTGAAGTAGTGAGTGGTATGTGTAGGTAAGTAGGGTAGTGGTGATGGAGAGTGAGGCTGGTAGTGGTAGTAGTGTGAAAGTAAGGCTGTAGTGGTAGTAGTATGGTAGAGAGTAAGGCTTGTGTAGTAGTGTAAGTAATATGTAGTAATGTAGTAATGAGTAAGGAAGCTGGTAGTGGTAGTAGTAGTGGTAGAGTAAGGCTGGTAGTGGTAGTAGTAGTGGTAGAGGTAAGCTGGTAGTGGTAGTAGAGTAGGTAGAGGTGGTGTAGTAGTAGTAGTGGTAGAGAGTAAGGCTGGTAGTGGTATAGTAGTGGTAGAGTAGGCTGGTAGTGGTAGTGTGTGAGAGTAAGGCTGGTAGTGGTAGTATAGTGTGGTAGAGGTAAGGCTGGTAGTGGTAGTAGTGAGTGGTAGAGGTGAGGCTGGTAGTGGTAGTAGTAGTGGTAGAGTAAGGCTGGTAGTGGTAGTAGTAGTGGTAGAGGTAAGGCTGAGTGGTAGTAGTAGTGGTAGAGGTAAGGCTGGTAGTGAGTAGTAGTAGGATGGTAGAGTGAGGCTGTAGGTGAGTGGTGAGTAGTAGTGAGTAGAGTAAGGCTGGTAGTGGTATAGTATGGTAAGGTGGTAGTGGTAGTATAGTGGTAGAGGTAAGGCTGGTAGTGGTAGTAGTAGTGGTGAGTAGGCTGGTAGTGGAGTGGTAGTAAGTTGGTAAGGTGTAGCTGGTAGTGGTAGTAGTAGTGATAGTATAAGGCTGTAGTGTAGTAGTAGTGGTAGAGGTAAGGCTGGTAGTGGTAGTAGTAGTGATGAGAAGTAAGGCTGGTAGTGGTTAGTAGTAGTGGTAGAGGTAAGGCTGGTAGTGGTAGTAGTAGTGGTAGAGTAGGCTGGTAGTGGTAGTAGTAGTGGTAGAAGTAAGGCTGGTAGTGGTAGTAGTGTGAAGGTAAGGTGAGTGGTTAGTGTAAGAAGGCTGGTAGTGGTAGTAGTAGTGGTAGAGTAAGGCTGGTAGTGGTAGTAGTAGTGGTAGAGTAAGGCTGGTAGTGTAGTAGTAGTGGTAGTATAGTGTAGAGTGTGAGTGTAGTAGTAGTGGTAGAGTAAGGCTGGTAGTGGTAGTAGTAGTGTAGAGTAAGGCTGGTAGTGGTAGTAGTAGTAGTGGTAGGGTAGTGGTGTGGTAGATGGTAGAGGTAAGGCTGGTGAGTAGTGGTAGTAGGTGGTGGTAGAGGTGGAGGCTGGTAGTGGTAGTAGTAGTGTAGAGTAGGCTGGTAGTGGTAGTAGTAGTGGTAGTAGTAGGCTGGTAGTGGTAGTAGTAGTGGTAGTAAGGCTGGTGGTGGTAGTAGTAGTGGTAGAGTAAGGCTGGTAGTGGTAGTAGTAGTGTAGAAGTAAGGCTGGTAGTGGTAGTAGTAGTGGTAGAGTAAGGCTGGTAGTGGTATGTAGTGGTAGGTAAGGCTGGTAGTGGTAGAGGTAAGGCTGGTAGTGGTAGTAGTAGTGGTAAAAGTAGGCTGGTAGTGGTAGTAGTAGTGTAGAAGTAAGGCTGGTAGTGGTAGTAGTAGTGGGTAGTGGTGGAGTGTAGTGTGGAGTAGGTGGTGGTAGGTAGTGAGTAGTGGTAGAGGTGAGGCTGGTAGTGGTAGTAGTAGTGGTAGAATAGGCGGTGTGGTAGTAGTAGTGGTAAGTAAGGCTGGTAGTGGTAGTAGTAGTGGTGAGTGGCTGGTAGTGTAGTAGAGTGGTAGGGTAGGCTGGTAGTGGTAGTGGTAGTGTGAGTAAGGCTGGTAGTGGTAGTAGTGTGGTGTGGTGTATAGTGGTAGAGTAAGGCTGGTAGTGGTAGTGTAGTGGTAGAGTGAGGCTGGTAGTGGTAGTAGTAGTGAGAGTAAGGCTGGTAGTGTAGTAGGTGGTAGAGTAGGCTGGTAGTGGTAGTAGTAGTGATGAAGTAGGCTGTAGTGGTAGTAGTAGTGGTAGAGTAAGGCTGGTAGTGGTAGTAGTAGTGGTAGGAGGTGAGGTGTAGGTTGTAGTAGTGATGAGTAAGGCTGGTAGTGGTAGTAGTGTGAGGAAGGCTGGTAGTGGTAGTAGTAGTGGTAGAGTAAGGCTGGTAGGGGTAGTAGAGTGGGTGAGAGGTGGAGGCTGGTAGTGGTAGTAGAGTGATAGAGTAAGGCTGGTAGTGGTAGTAGGTGGTAGAGGTAGGCTGGTAGTGGTAGTAGTAGTGTAGAGTAAGCTGGTAGTGGTAGTAGTAGTGGTAGTGGTAGTGGTAGTGTGAGGTAAGGCTGTAGTGGTAGTAGAGTGGTGGGCTGGTGTGGTAGTAGTAGTGTGAGTAAGGCTGGTAGTGGTAGTAGTAGTGGTAGTAGGTAGTGTAGGGTAAGGTGAGTGGTGGTAGTAGAAGTAGTGTAGTGGTGATATGGTAGGTAAGGTGAGTAGTGTAGTGGATGGTAGAAGGCTGGTATGGTAGTGAAAGGGTGAGTAAGGCTGGTAGTGGTGTGGAGGTAAGGCTGGTAGTAGTGTAGTGGTAAGGAATGAGTGGTAGTGGTAGTGGTAGAGGGTAGCTGGTAGTGGTAGTAGTATGGTGAGTAAGGCTGGTAGTGGTAGTATTAGTGGTAGGTAAGGCTGGTAGTGGTAGTGTAGTGGTAAATAAGCTGGTGTGGTAGTAGTAGTAGTGGTAAGGTGGGTGGTGGTAGTAGTGGTGAGTAAGCTGGTGTGGTAGTAGTATGGAATAAGGCTTAGTGGTAGTAGTATGGTAGAGAAGGCTGGTAGTGGTAATAGTAGTAAGTGGTAGTGTAGTAGGAGGTGGTAGTGGTAGTAGTGTGATAGAGTAAGGCTGGTAGTGGTAGTAGTGGTAGTGTAGTAGTGGAGAGTAAGGCTGGTAGTGGTAGTAGTAGTGGTAGAGTGGCTGGTAGTGGTAGTAATGTGATAAGGCTGAGTGGTAGTAGTAGTAGAGTGGCTGGTAGTGGTAGTAGTAGTGGTGATAAGGCTGGTAGGGTAGTAGTAGTGGTAGAGTAAGGCTTAGTGAGTAGTAGTATGAGAGTAAGGCTGGTAGGTGTATAGATAGAGTGGTGTAGGAGTGTGAGGCTGGTAGTGGTAGTAGTAGTGTAGGGGTAAGGCTGTAGTGGTAGTAGTAGTGGTAGAGGTAAGGCTGGTAGTGGTAGTAGTAGTGATAAGTAAGGCTGGTAGTGGTAGTAGTAGTGGTAGAATAGAGGCTGGTAGTGGTAGTGGTAGTGGTAGAGTGGAGAGGTGCTGGTAGTGGTAGGTAGGTGGTAGTAGTGTAGTGGTAGAGGTGGGGTGAGGCTGGTAGTGGTAGTAGTAGTGATAGAGTAAGGCTGTAGTGGTAGTAGTAGTGGTAGGGTAGGCTGTGTAGGGTAGGTGTAGTGGTAGTAGTAGTGTAGAGGTGAGCTGTAGTGGTAGTAGTAGTGGTAGAAGTAAGGCTGGTAGTGTAGTAGTAGTGGTAGAGTAAGGCTGGTAGTGGTAGTAGTAGTGGTAGAGTAAGGCTGGTAGTAGTAGTAGAGTGGTAGAGGTGGGAGGCTGGTAGTGGTAGTAGTAGTGAGAAGTAAGGCTGGTAGTGGTAGTAGTAGTGGTAGTGGTAGTAGCTAGTGGTAGAGTAGGTTGGTAGTGTATAGTAGTAGTGGTAGAGGTGAGGGCTGGTAGTGGTAGTAGTAGTGATAGTGAGTAGGTGGTAGTGTAGTAGGGTGGTAGAAGGTGAGGCTGGTAGTGGTAGTAGTAGTGGTAGTGGTAGTAGTAGTGGTAGAGGTAAGGCTGGTAGTGGTAGTAGTAGTGGTAGAGGTGAGGCTGGTAGTGGTAGTAGTAGTGATAGAAGTAAGGCTGGTAGTGGTAGTAGTAGTGAGGAAGGCTGAGTGGTAGTAGTAGTGGAGAGTAAGGCTGGTAGTGGTAGTAGTAGTGGTAGAGGTGAGGCTGGTAGTGGTAGTAGTAGTGATAGAAGTAAGGCTGGTAGTGGTAGTAGTAGTGGTAGAGGTAAGGCTGGTAGTGGTAGTAGTAGTGGTAGAGGTAAGGCTGGTAGTGGTAGTAGTAGTGGTAGTGTGAAGTAGGCAGAGAGGTAGGTGGAACAAAAAATAGAAAAAGGAGGCAAAAGAGAATAGGAGCCAAAGGAAACATTGAAGGAAGTAGTAGCAGTAATAGTGTAGTGTGTCAAAGATCATGAAGAGGAACACTGCAGGAGAGCAAAGAGTCCACAAGAGGTAAGACCAAAACCACAGGAGGGAGAAAGTGAAGGAAGCAGCCAAGGCTAAAGAAAGGAAACCCAAAACAAGAAAATGAAAAATAGGAAAGGAGAAGAGGCAGAAAGATGAGAAAAAAAATCAGGTTAAGTCAAGTGTGTTCTTAAGTTTGGAGCATTTGACAATGTAATGGGAACAGAAGGCATCTACACAGACACAGCCACGACTAAGCTCCTCTCTTGTATGTTCGGGTTATTTGTATATTGATCCAGTCACGGTATTGTGCCTTTTTGTTCTTTAGGTGACCTAAGGATTAATATAAACTGTAGATGGCCTTATTGTACTTGGGTTCATGAAGCCTGGAGAAGCGACCTTACTAATATATGGATTGTTATAAACTGAAGGTGACATTACTTATACTTGGGTTAATGTAGCTTGTAGGACCTTATACGTCAGTAAATATATTCTTTAGTTAAATATCTACAACAACCTGCTTTAAATACACCTTTAACTTTATCAGGGTCTTGAAATCTACACTCTACGCTTAGAATTTAAAAAAAATAGTTTCACCTGGGTCGTAGAATTTACAATCTACAACATTGGTTGGGACTTATAATCTACAACAATGAACTTTTCCTGCATCGTATAATCCACAACCTTCAGCTTTATGCAGTAAATATAATCCCTAAGCACCAGCTTCACCTGGCCAATATAATCCACAGCATCGTCTCACGGGTAGAACAATTCAGTGCCTTCCACTTCACCTCAGTATATAAGCCTTGTTTTAATTAACTATATGTAATTAATGTTGTTCACATGTGCTCGGTGTCACGTTGCCTGTTAATTAATGAGGACGGTGAATATATACCGTACCGTCTGATCCCAGACATTGTTGCTCACTCAATAAAAAAAAATCTTCACACATGTTAAACGAATGTATAGGAACTTTTGAAGCAAGTGAGAGAGTAATTGTGGTAGGGAACCTAAATACTAAAGTAGGAGAAACATGTAGAGAGGGTGTGGTAGGTAAGTTTGGGGTGCCAGGTGTAAATGATAATGGGAGCCCTTTGATTGAACTTTGTATAGAAAGGGGTTTAGTTATAGGTAATACATATTTTAAGAACAAGAGGATAAATAAGTACACAAGATATGATGTAGGGCGTAATGACAGTAGTTTGTTGGACTACGTATTGGTAGATAAAAGACTGTTGAGTAGACTTCAGGATGAGTGGGTGCGGTTGGGTGTGAGTTGGTCCTGACTAGCTTGTGCTACTAGGTCAGATGCCGTGCTCCTTCCTTAAGTGAATGTAACCTGACCTGGCTGGGTCGGGGCATTGGCGTAAGCCTGTTGGAGACTTGGACCTGCCTCGCATTGGCCAGTAGGCCTGCTGCAGTGTTCCTTCTTTCTTATGTTCTTATGTACATGTTTATAGAGGGACCACAGATATATCAGATCACTTTTTAGTTGTAGCTAAAGTGGGAGTAAAAGGTAGATGGGATACAAGAAAAATTGAAGCAGTAAATAAGAGAGAGGTGAAGGTTTATAAACTAAAAGAGGAGGCAGTTATTGTAAGATATAAACAACTATTGGAGGATAGATGGGCTAGTGAGAGTGTAGTCAATCTGTGTCAAGCAGAAAAGCTACCACACCCACTATATATATATATATATTAGTCAATCTGCCAGAGCGACGCAAGATGGCCCCGTGCGCACGAAACCCTCCCGATGTTCATTTTTTTTTTCCTCTAGCCCCGAGCAGCCCGCACCCCCCTTCCCCCGACCCCGCCTCCCCCGCCCACGCCCCTTCAACCCCCCAGATTTTTTTTTGCATTTTTTTCCCAAATTTTTTTTAAATATATTTTTTTTTAATATATTTTTTTTTCAATTTTTCATTTTTTCAATTTTTTTCTCGTTTTTCAATATTACTTCTATCATCCCTCCATCTCCTTTGATCAAGTTTTGAAGATACCTATGGGATACTCCTTAAAATTTCTCGATATTCTGTAATACTTCTGTCACCCTCCATCTCCTTGGATCAAGTTTTGAGATCCCCCTATGGGGGCAATATTATTTCCTCTCTTTTAAATTGATCTAAAAAATGCCTCTCGATAACCCCCTATGGAGTATGGTAAAACTTTTCTCGATTTCAATATTACTTCTATCATCCCTCCATCTCCTTGGATCAAGATCACCCTCCCCATCTCCCACCCACAATTTTTTCCCGTTTTACTAATTAATCAAAAACTCACATCCACTTCCATCACCAATACATTCTAAACCTAATATTCCTGCTCCACTTCCTTAGATCAAGATTTACCTCGATTTCAAAAGTAAACAGGTGGGGTGTGACGTCATCACTGGGTCGCCAACAAGTTCAATCAAGCGAGCCCAGGTGTGACGTCACAGATGTGACGTCACGTGATGTTTACCCGTGACGTCACAGTATTTCCTCTCTTTAAGTTAAAATGAACTAAAAGGATAAGCTTAAACATGAGGAGAGTACATCAGGATTAAACAGGTAACTTCCTCTTATTAAATGTAGGATAACACTAATACACAATATTTTTTTCATCATTTTATTTATTAATACATATATAAATATAAAAAGATACAATTTTCCATGTTTTCAGGTAATATGGTAACCCCCTATGGGGTATGGTAAAAGGTAGCTAACTTCCTATTATTAAATGTAGGATAATTTATCATCAAAGGCTGACAAGCCTCTCTTTTTAATCTTTACTGCACATATTTCACCTTTTACGTACTTATAGACTTACAAGTGAATACTCACACTCCTTAACTGAACCTCCCCTGCATCTCACTCTCCCCCTTCACCTCACTCACTCACACATGGATACTTAACCCAGGATAACACAAATTTTCAACTCTTTGCTCTACATACACTTTCATTTTTGTTAATTATTCACACAATTTTTCACTCATATCCCACAAAGTCACAAATTCACTATTCTACCATGTACAAACCACCTCACACTCCTTACAACCCAATGACACTTAACCCAGGATAACAAATTTTCAGACGTTTTAATAACCATGTACAAGCCTCAACACCTCCCCAGCACCTCACTCTTCCTTTCATATCTCTCCCCTTCACCTCACCTCACTCACACACAACCCAACGATACTTAACCCAGGATAACACAAATTTTCACCACTTTGCTCTACATACACTTTTCGTAATACAACCAAATTTTTCAGACGTTTTAATATCCACTAACATTTTTCACTCATACCCCACAACATTTCCTAAATCACACCAATACTCCCATTACACACCTATATTCAACTTCTTGAGAAATTCACCAGATGAATCTACTTGAAGCTACGACGAAAGACGACACTGAAATGAATACTCTCTCAGGAACCCTTTCTATAATCCTCGATTTAAGTTGCCAATTACTCATTTTTTCTAAATTCGACATAAGATTTATCACTCATTGAATAACATTTTTAATATTTCATTATATGAATCTTCTTCACAGCATATATATTTTCCCTCATGTGATCAACTAAAAACAACTCTTTCTAATCATATTTACTATTAAATCATGTTTTTAGTAAAAGAGTTGTCAAGAAACACTTTTCGGCAACTATACCTGTACTACACCTGGGTCACCGTGACGTCACTGGGTCGCCAACAGGATTGAGCAGGTATCTCATACGTATCACAACATGTTTCACATTACAAACTCTATTCAACAACTTTTCACTTCTATATTTTATTTTAAATTATTCACAATACCTTTAATTTCATTAAAATTTACGCTCACACACAAACACACCACCCCATCATGACGTTAAGAACCAGAGTGTAGGTGGTGTTAAGAGTGGTGATGGCTACTCTGTCTCGTAACGTCATGTTGGGTCGTCGGATTAAAAAATCCCTAGATGGTAATATGAGGATGAGTATAGGAAGGATGGTTTAGGGAAGATGTGGGTGATTAAATGTGATATGTACATAGATGATAAACTAAAAATGTGGTACGAATATTCAGTTTGAGAAAAGTGTAAATCAGTTTTGTGTTATGGAGGTTATAACTTAACTTTGGTGAGCAAAGTTGTGTTAATATTTTTTAGTTGTCGTATGTCTTAAGTGCTCGTGAACAGATTTACTGGTTATGATGGTGAATGTTTAGTGTTTATAGATTGTGGTTCTCATGGTATAAGTGTACATGACTTAGTGATCTTGGTGTAATACTCATGAAATTTGTGTAAAATTTTGTCTTCATATGTCTTATGTTTATGTTTTCATATGACTTAAGTGATTGTAAGTCAATTTTTTATGTGATCAAGTGTTAGTTTTCTATAGTATTTGGTAGATAGTGTACCAACGCTCACCTTGCCATATAAGACAAGTGAAAATTTGTGTATGCAATAATTTCGCCAAAATCCTTCTGAACATAACGAAAAAAATATATTTCATTGTGTTTGTTTATTATTAAATTAATGTTAACGTATCTAAAATATATTTAGTTGGGTTAGGCTAAATTAAATTGCGCTTGTTGTAATAAGGTTAGGAAGGTTTTCAAAGTTTCTCTTGGTACAAAATTATAAATTCTTACATTAACATAAATGAAAAAAATATATCTTTAAACGTATAAGAGAAAATTTTAGAAAGAACTTAATTTTAGATGAGTTCTTGCTAATTGACCAGTTTTACCTAATCGGCAATTATAAAAAAAAAATTATATATTAATAAATATATATATATATATATATATATATATATATATATATATATATATATATATATATATATATATATATATATATATATATATATATATATTATATATATATATTATATATAATTAATTTATTTTTTTATATTAAAATAATAATAATTTTATATTTCAGGTGTTCATGTTTGTGTTTTATATCCTATAAAAATTCTACTTTAATAAAATTGTTTATCTTACTAGGTTATCATTGATTTTTCTATCTTTACATTTCCATAAGGAGGAATCAGCCTAATCAAATAATCTTCCGAGAGTGATAGAGCTGTTGAACCCTCCCACTGGGTACTAGTGATAGAGCTGTTGAACCCTCCCACTGGGTACTAGTGATAGAGCTGTTGAACCTTCCCACTGGGTACTAGTGATAGAGCTGTTGAACCTTCCCACTGGGTACTAGTGATAGAGGTGTTGAACCTTCCCACTGGGTACTAGTGATAGAGCTGTTGAACCCTCCCACTGGGTACTAGTGATAGAGGTGTTGAACCTTCCCACTGGGTACTAGTGATAGAGCTGTTGAACCTTCCCACTGGGTACTAGTGATAGAGCTGTTGAACCTTCCCACTGGGTACTAGTGATAGAGCTGTTGAACCTTCCCACTGGGTACTAGTGATAGAGCTGTTGAACCTTCCCACTGGGTACTAGTGATATGAGCTGTTGAACCTTCCCACTGGGTACTAGTGATTGAGCTGTTGAACCTTCCCACTGGGTACTAGTGATTGAGCTGTTGAACCCTCCCACTGGGTACTAGTGATTGAGCTGTTGAACCCTACCACTGGGTACTAGTGATTGAGCTGTTGAACCCTCCCACTGGGTACTAGTGATAGAGGTGTTGAACCTTCCCACTGGGTACTAGTGATTGAGCTGTTGAACCTTCCCACTGGGTACTAGTGATTGAGCTGTTGAACCTCCCACTGGGTACTAGTGATTGAGCTGTTGAACCTCCCACTGGGTACTAGTGATAGGCTGTTGAACCTCCACTGGGTACTAGTGATTGAGCTGTTGAACCTTCCCACTGGGTACTAGTGATTGAGCTGTTGAACCTCCACTGGGTACTAGTGATGAGCTGTTGAACCTTCCCACTGGACTATGATAGACTGTTGACCTCCCTGGTACTAGTCACTGTCATTACCTGGTACTCCAGCACTGTCATTACCTGGCACTCCAGCACTGTCATTACCTGGTACTCCAGCACTGTCATTACCTGGTACTCCAGCACTGTCATTACCTGGTACTCCAGCACTGTCATTACCTGGTACTCCAGCACTGTCATTACCTGGTACTCCAGCACTGTCATTACCTGGTACTCCAGCACTGTCATTACCTGGTACTCCAGCACTGTCATTACCTGGTACTCCAGCACTGTCATACCTGTACTCCAGCACGTCATTGGACTCACACTGTCATACCTTCCACACTGGGTACTAGTGATTAGAGCTGTTGAACCCTCCCACTGGTACTAGTGATGAGTTGGAACCTTCCCACTGGGTACTAGTGATTGAGCTGTTGAACCTTCCCACTGGGTACTAGTGATTGAGCTGTTGAACCATCCCACTGGGTACTAGTGATTGAGCTGTACTGAACTCCTCCACACATGAGGTGACTCCAGACTGTGATGAGCTGTTGAACCTTCCCACTGGGTACTAGTGATTGAGCTGTTGAACCCTCTCACTGGGTACTAGTGATTGAGCTGTTGAACCTTCCCACTGGGTACTAGTGATTGAGCTGTTGAACCCTCCCACTGGGTACTAGTGATTGAGCTGTTGAACCCTCCCACTGGGTACTAGTGATTGAGCTGTTGAACCTTCCCACTGGGTACTAGTGATTGAGCTGTTGAACCCTCCCACTGGGTACTAGTGATAGAGCTGTTGAACCCTCCCACTGGGTACTAGTGATAGAGCTGTTGAACCTTCCCACTGGGTACTAGCATGATAGCTGTTAACTCCCACTGCTACTAGGTATCCAGACTGTAACCTTCTCCACTGTCATTATGACTAGCTTTGAACCACTCCAGCACTGGTACTAGGTGACTAGCACTGTCATTACTGGACCCAGCACTGTCATTACCTGGTACTCCAGCACTGTCTATCACTGTCACCCAGTCACTGTCATTAGCCTGGTACCGCATTGCACTGTCATTACCTGGTACTCCAGCACTGTCATTACCTGGTACTCCAGCACTGTCATTACCTGGTACTCCAGCACTGTCATTACCTGGTACTCCAGCACTGTCATTACCTGGTACTCCAGCACTGTCATTACCTGGTACTCCAGCACTGTCATTACTGGTACTCCAGCACTGTCATTACCTGGTACTCCAGCACTGTCATTACCTGGTACTCCAGCACTGTCATTACCTGGTACTCCAGCACTGTCATTACCTGGTCACTCCAGCACTGTCATTACCTGGTACTCCAGCACTGTCATTACCTGGCACTCCAGCACTGTCATTACCTGGTACTCCAGCACTGTCATTACCTGGTACTCCAGCACTGTCATTACCTGGTACTCCAGCACTGTCATTACCTGGTACTCCAGCACTGTCATTACCTGGTACTCCAGCACTGTCATTACCTTGTACTCCAGCACTGTCATTACCTGGTACTCCAGCACTGTCATTACCTGGTACTCCAGCACTGTCATTACCTGGTACTCCAGCACTGTCATTACCTGGTACTCCAGCACTGTCATTACCTGGTACTCCAGCACTGTCATTACCTGGTACTCCAGCACTGTCATTACCTGGTACTCCAGCACTGTCATTACCTGGTACTCCAGCACTGTCATTACCTGGTACTCCAGCACTGTCATTACCTGGCACTCCAGCACTGTCATTACCTTGTACTCCAGCACTGTCATTACCTGGTACTCCAGCACTGTCATTACCTGGTACTCCAGCACTGTCATTACCTGGTACTCCAGCACTGTCATTACCTGGCACTCCAGCACTGTCATTACTTGGTACTCCAGCACTGTCATTACCTGGTACTCCAGCACTGTCATTACCTGGTACTCCAGGACTGTCATTACCTGGTACTCCAGCACTGTCATTACCTGGACTCCAGCACTGACATTACCTGGTACTCCAGCACTGTCATTACCTGGTACTCCAGCACTGTCATTACCTGGTACTCCAGCACTGTCATTACCTGGTACTCCAGCACTGTCATTACCTGGTACTCCAGCACTGTCATTACCTGGTACTCCAGCACTGTCATTACCTGGTACTCCAGCACTGTCATTACCTGGTACTCCAGCACTGTCATTACCTGGTACTCCAGCACTGTCATTACCTGGTACTCCAGCACTGTCATTACCTGGTACTCCAGGACTGTCTTACCTGGTACTCCAGCACTGTCATTACCTGGTACTCCAGCGAAGTCAACAGCACAACATCAAACCATTTTGGTCAAACATTTAAATTTAATGAGGAATTACCACCACCGATAAATCTAACTATTTATATACACAATAACCAATATCTCAACAACAAAACTTTTGTCCATACCAGCTTTCCAAGGCTGTAATTTGCTTGTTAGTCACTAGCATGAAGAATACCTTATTCTGTTAAACGTGCATAAAAATATGCAGCCATTATGTACTTATTCCTAAAACTCAATCATATTTAGCATAACCTAGACCAGTCGTAAAACTATATGGTTAGGCTGTGTAACAATAGGTAAGATTATTAACAAATAATCCGCACTAGGATACAAATTTACGAGTATGACAACGTTTGACAGAACCAGTTAGTAAAGGAGATAAAGGCCAGGTTAATTAAGTAACGAGTTTTCTGAAGCTTAGAGCATATGACAATGTTAAGAGAAAGGAGAACATTAACAGAGAACCTGAACTAGACTAAGATTCATGGCTTGGAATGTGATGCTTCAACAAGATGGCCTCTGTGAAGGCTAGAAAGGTACAGTTTTGGCAGAGGACCAGTCAATAGAATGACAAAAATGTCTAACATAACAGAAAAGAGCATCACTAGTGTCGGCAAGGCACTATCAATGCTGATATCGACCACCAAATGTGAAAAATAACACTTGTGTACAGTCAGTGACATTTATTAAAGGAAACGTTTCGTCACTCATGGTTAAACGTTTCATGTTTAACCATGAGTGACTTTCTAACACTTCTTGTTGAAACATCTCTTGTACATAGCTTTCACTCTACAGATGTATTCCTTTCTCATTACATTGTCAAGTGCTCTAAACTTCAAACACTTGTGACTTGACCTGACCTTCGTCTCTTGTTTTCCTTACCTTTTCACCATTCCTATTATATCATTGCCTTTCCTATCTTCTGCTTAGAAGGGTTCCGTCCTGTTTGTCCCGCAGGGGATTTTGTCCAACCCTGTGGGCTAGCAGTTCTCCTGTGTTTTTATTCATATAGACTACCTCCCTTATTACTGCTACTATTTCTTCGCTAATACAACAACTGCACACCAACACTTTCCTCCTTTTTCTGTCGCTAAAATCCCCGCACCCTCTTACATATATTCTGCCTCCGTCCCCTTTAACTTTTCGCCTCAGACATCCTGTGAGCCTCCTTTGCCACTCAGGCTGCGGCCCCTTGTGCCAGGAATCTCTCATGAATCAGAGCTTTGGGAGTTAAGAGCCTTATGCCAGCGAGAACACCGGCCCTGATATAACAGAGCTTTAACCCTGACTCTTGCTCCAGCACCTCTGCTACTCCCTACGAGCTCTGTGTGAGTGGGGAAGGTAGCAGACGAGTCTGCTGTGTTGGAGATGACTCACCCTCGTAGACACTGAACCAAAGGCACTACTTGAATTAAGACAATCAGTGCTCCAGCTACAGGGAGTCTACGACGATTGTAGCTAACTATTACACCACTGCTGACCTTGCTACTGGCAAGACAGACACTCTACACTCAAGAAGTCTCCCTTCGATTCCCGCTGGGGAGGGAAATTTATATTCTACAAGCGCCACCTATTTTCTCAGTGCTGCCGCATAATGTGAAAATCAAGCCTGTGAATGGAGTAATCAATAACTCCTCGAATCTAGCTTTAGCTACCGCCGTTAGGACCTGCCTGCAGGTCAAATGTACGGCAATCCACTCTCTGAATGACTCCTTCGTTGTTGTCTGCACAGACGATACTGAAACATCAAAACTCAATCAAGACTCTACAAACACGACAATTCACCATACCCCCGTCTCCATTCTTGAAGGCGAAACATCTACCTTTGTGAAAAGGCTTGACAAGATCGTCACGTCTCAACTGAAGCACTGACGACATCTAGCGAGGAACAAAACATTTGAGCCTCTGTAGACATCAAGATCCATAACGCCTCATCAATGATAAAGATCACTTTCTCAGACATCTCCATGGCTGCCCAAGATCTGTCTGAAGAACTGGCCATCTCGTATCATCACATCCACCCAAGCCATGTAGAACCAGAACTCCTATAGTCACACCTCCAAAGACTGCCCTATTAAGGATTCTAAATGTGGGAATGATGGACACGAATTCAGATCTTGCACCATCGCTACGGCTCCAACATGTCTTAACTAAGTGCCCACTCAGAAAAAAAAATTATATCGGAGAAAACTAAAGATCTGATGAACACCTCCAATTCACCGACATACGCTGCAATAACCAAATTACAAGTCGACACTACCAAGATTCTACACGCCACTCTACAGACACCTTCGCTCAGCAACTCCCTCTCTCCACTCCCTGACGGTGCTCCCTCCAAAGTGTTGTACTGCATGGTGTATGCACACCTTGCAAATGCAGCAAACCCCGGCACTTTCAACACCACAATAAACGAACAATTCCGCCTGAACAACATGCCTGCCGTCAATTTCACTGACTCTATACTTTCAGCAGACATCAAGATTCTTTCCAATGTTATGAACTTCACTGCACCTGAAACTTCTACAACTGCCTCCACCGCCGACAACGCTGATTATTCTGCCTCAACCACCGACTCCCAAGTCTCTCAACCTGTTGACACACCACCAATACACCTCTCCACTACTGCCGTCCCACAGTATCCTGCCAGCACCATCGTAGACTCGCCCTCTGAATCCTCTTCTGAGGAAGAGAAGGAAGATGTTGATGACTACTGCACCAGTTCACCTACTTGGAACAACCTGACTTTCTACACATCTTCGAATGAGGACACCATGACTTGAACAGAACTGTACAAAGGGCTTTGTGCTAGGTCTGTTAAGTTTGCTTGTGAGACTCCACACTATTTCACTCTTACCAAAGTTCTGGAGTTCATCAAACCACTCCGTTTTACTTTTGGTAATAAAACAAAACTGTACCACCACTCCAGAACCAAATTCAAGAAATTTGAGAACGCCTCTTCCACAAATGCTCCAAGCTAAATAACACCTACAACTGAGCTGCCTCTGTTGTTCCCACCGGCCTTCCCTCCTGCGACCAAGCTACCCAAGAATCAAGACTTCTACCAACTTAGAACGATGCATTCTCGTTCTCAGACTACCTCTCCCGTTTCTCCAGTTCGCCCTACGAGCGTCTGTTTCTACGACTGTAGACACTCCTCTCCGGTGCTATTCTTTGTTGGGTTAATACCTGGCTCTGTTTCTACGACTGTAGACGCTCCTCTCCGGTGTTATTCTTTGCTGGGTTAATACCTGGCTCTGTTTCTACGACTGTAGACACTCCTCTCCAGTGCTATTCTTTGCTGGGTTAAGCCCTGGCTTTGTTACTACGACTGTAGACAGTCCTCTCCGGTGCTATTCTTTGCTGGGTTAAGCCCTGGCTCTGTTACTACGACTCTAGACACTCCTCTCCGGTTCTATTCTTTGCTGGGTTAAGCCCTGGCTCTGTTACTACGACTGTAGACACTCCTCTCCAGTGCTATTCTTTGCTGGGTTAAGCCCTGGCTTTGTTACTACGACTGTAGACACTCCTCTCCGGTGCTATTCTTTGCTGGGTTAAGCCCTGGCTCTGTTACTACGACTGTAGACACTCCTCTCCGGTGCTATTCTTTGCTGGGTTAAGCCCTGGCTCTGTTACTACGACTCTAGACACTCCTCTCCGGTGCTATTCTTTGCTTGGTTAAGCCCTGGCTCTGTTACTACGACTGTAGACACTCCTTTCCGGTTCTATTCTTTGCTGGGTTAAGCCCTGGCTGTTACTACGACTGTAGACACTCCTCTCCGGTGATATTCTTTGCTGGGTTAAGCCCTGGCTCTGTTACTACGACTGTAGACACTCCTCTCCGGTGCTATTCTTTGCTGGGTTAAGCCCTGGCTCTGTTACTTCGACTCTAGACACTCCTCTCCGGTGCTATTCTTTGCTGGTTTAAGCCCTGGCTCTGTTACTACGACTCTAGACACTCTTCTCCGGTGCTATTCTTTGCTGGGTTAAGCCCTGGCTCTGTTACTACGACTCTAGACACTCCTCTCCGGTGCTATGTTTTGCCTGTCCTCACTTCTTCGCTCCCTCCTTACCTGAGAGTTTCATATCATATGATGGTTTAGACAGATAGCTCAGATCACATTAGCACTGGTCACACAACGTTACCTCATTGGTCACCCATTGTTGCATGCAAAGAGTATGTAATCTTTATTCGGAGCATGTTAAACACACCCACATAGGCTTCCCTCCAACCAGCGAACCATCGTTAAGGGTTTGTGATGGGGCCCCATCATCAAATCAACGACTCGGTTCAGCCAATTAAAATGCGAGTTTAACAATGACAAAGGTGACGTGGTTACCACTCGCGGTTTGTCATTGGAATTCCTGCATAGAGCTGGTTGTGGAAAGTTGTCTGTCTTTTGGCTGCTGCTTAGATTAGACAACTGTGGCGTGCACTAAACACTACTCCTTTGTATATAGTGTACATATGTGTAAATAGCACTTTGTTATACTTGGTGAAGGAAAAGACAAAAGTCTTATATAATCACAATTACTTGGTGAAGGAAAAGACAAAAGTCTGGAATTAATCTAACTAATTTTTGAAGGAAATACAATTTCAATACATCTTCTACTGTGTTTCTTTGCTCCAAGCTCCCTTTACACTCAGGTTAACAGGCCATTGAACCTGAGGTTGTAATACTTATCAAACCTAAGGATGCAGGGCACTCACCCAGCTAGTGATGGACTCTTCTTCCGAGGAATTTGAGCCATTTCCTTCCTTGGGTCACACCTGATTAGCTCTCATTCCCTCGGTGTTAAATGACACTTCCAGTTCAATATATCCCATAATACATAATACATAATTTTTTCATAATCTGTAGGAAACATCTATCCACCTTATATTTTAATGCAAAATATTAAACAATAAGTTAGGACAGTAATGTTTCTGTGAAAAAAAAAGACGAATTACAACAATAAAGGAGCTAAAGTTGAACCGAGTCAGGTGTTTCAGAGGTGTCAGTGATGACTACTGTACCACAGAGTCGTCAGTGTTAACCACTGTACCATAGAGTCGTCAGTGTTGCCCACTGTACAACAGAGTCGTCAGTGTTAACCACTGTACCATAGAGTCGTCAGTGTTGCTCACTGTACCACAGAGCTACACTGTTACCTTAGTTTTTCACTATATTAGTTAATTCAAGTTTCCTTCTGTTGTTGTGTTAATAGTGTCGTCTCTGGTGCACGTCACACCTTCACTGTCGTCCATCTTGTGTTGAAAGCTGAAAACACAACAGTGATGAATAGATTAAAATTCAAATGACAAAAACATTTCAGAATAAAGTAGTTTAATAGAACGTAAGTTTTATAGGAGAATAAATCTCTTAGGTCTTCAAGGCAATGTTTAGATAAGAAATGTGATTGACAGAGTGATATGAAAGGCAAAATATGATTACCTTGGAACAAAGAAAATTTAGAATAGATTTAGAGTTGAATTAGAATTGTTGAAGTGTTTACAGGTGTATAGGTGTCAGTGTTTAAAATGAGGATTGAGACTGGAAGCTGTGAGGACGGTGTATAGAGTGTTCAGTGTATATGATTAGTGAGACTGAAGCTCTGTGAGGCGGTGTATAAGTGTCAGTGTTTATATGAGGAGACTGAAGCCTCTCTGTGAGGCAGTGTATAAGTGTCAGTGTTTATATGAGGAGACTGAAGCTCTGTGAGGCGGTGTATAAGTATCACAGTGTTTATATAACGAGACTGAAGCTCTGTGAGGCGGTGTATAAGTGTCACAGTGTTTATATAAGGAGACTGAAGCTCTGTGAGGCGGTGTATAAGTGTCACAGTGTTTATATAAGGAGACTGAAGCTCTGTGAGGCGGTGTATAAGTGTCACAGTGTTTATATGAGGAGACTGATTCTCTGTGAGGCGGTGTATAAGTGTCACAGTGTTTATATGAAGAATCTGAAGCTCTGTGAGGCGGTGTAAGAAATATGGTCAATATTATTTAATAATAGTGAATTTAGATGTGAGATGTAACCTGAGTTGTCTAATGTTTTATATGTTCTAATGTTCACTTCCATTCCTACTGTTCTAATGTTCACTTCCATTCCTACTGTTCTAATGTTCACTTACATTCCTACTGTTCTAATGTTCACTTCCATTCCTAATGTTCGTAATTTAACATTTTCTTTCACCGGTTATACTGACTTGCAAAGTAATTAAAATAATATCCTGTTATGAAAGGATCATAATGTAGAATACAGTAATACCGAAGATACAAAGATTATCTGTAATACATATAAAAACATCCAACAATTACTGAATCAGTGGAAGAGTTTTAAGTAATAATCATTACAAGATAACAATATTATTGTGACCTGATGTTTTATAGTCAACTAACATTCTTAACATTGATGTTTTATAGTCAACTAACATTCTTAACATTGATGTTTTATAGTCAACTAACATTCTTAACATTGATGTTTTATAGTCAACTAACATTCTTAACACTAATGTTTTATAGTCAACTAACATTCTTAACACTGATGTTTTATAGTCAACTAACATTCTTAACATTGATGTTTTATAGTCAACTAACATTCTTAACATTGATGTTTTATAGTCAACTAACATTCTTAACATTGATGTTTTATAGTTAACTAACATTCTTAACATTGATGTTTTATAGTCAACTAACATTCTTAACACTGATGTTTTATAGTCAACTAACATTCTTAACATTGATGTTTTATAGTCAACTAACATTCTTAACATTGATGTTTTATAGTCAACTAACATTCTTAACATTGATGTTTTATAGTCAACTAACATTCTTAACATTGATGTTTTATAGTCAACTAACATTCTTAACATTGATGTTTTATAGTCAAGTAACATTCTTAACATTGATGTTTTATAGTCAACGAACATTCTTAACACTGATGTTTTATAGTCAACTAACATTCTTAACATTGATGTTTTATAGTCAACTAACATTCTTAACATGGCGTTTGGTAAGGTATGTAAAAGAAAGAAATTAAAAGTGAATATTGGAAAGAGTAAGGTGATGAGGATAACAAAAATTTTAGGTAACGAAAGACTGAATATTAGATTGGAGGGAGAGACTATGGAGAAGGTGAATGTATTCAGATATTTAGGAGTGGACGTGTCAGCAGATGGGTCTATGAAGGATGAGGTGAACCATAGAATCAACGAGCAAATGGTGAGTGGTGCATTGAGGAGTCTGTGGAGACAGAGAACTTTTTCCATGAAAGCAAAGAGGGGAATGTATGAGAGTATAATTATACCAACGCTCTTATATGGGTGTGAAGCATGAGTGGTGAAAGTTGAAGCAAGGAGAAGGTTGGAGGCAGTGGAGATGTCATGTCTGAGGTCAATGCATAGAATCCGAAGTTTGGAAAGACGATGGAACGAAATAGAATGACTTCGAAAGTGTATAAATCTATAGTGGAGGGATTGTGGGGACGGGGTTGGAGGCAGAGGATAAAGGAGATTTTGTACAAGGGGCTTGGACTTCCAGCAAGAATGCGTAAACTTGTTAGAGAAGAGCAAATGGAGAAAAAGGGTTTTTAGGACTTGACGTGCTATTGGAGTGTGAGCTAGGTAACATTTATGAAGGGATTCAGGTAAACCGGTAGGCCGGACTTGAGTCATGGAGATGGGAAGTACAGAGCCTGCACTCTGAAGGAGGGGCGTTAATGTTGCAATTTTATAATTGTGGTGTGAGTGTGCCTCTGGCAAGACAGTGATGGAGTGAATGATAATGAATGTTTTTCTTTTTCGGGCCTCCCTGCCTTGGTGGGAAACAGCCGATGTTTTTATAACAAATAAAAAACAATAATAATAATAATAATTATTGTCACACATTTCCACAAGTACATAACACAACTATTACAGACACGGCTGACATTATTGACATACTATATAGAAAGCCAATGTTTATGCAGAGCGTAAACAGCCGACTTACACTACTACATGCTCAATGTTTCACCAGTGACGGGATCCTCCCATGTGAACAAGTGATAACAATAACTACTTACTACTAGGTGAACAAGTGATAACAATAACTACTTACTACTAGGTGAACAAGTGATAACAATAACTACTTACTACTAGGTGAACAGGAAACATGCTGAGTGTTTCACCTGGATGAATCCCAGCACATTTCCTTACACCTCCAGGGCAGGTGAACTAATCAAAATAATATTTATATATATATATTATTATTATTATTGTTAGAAGTAGTAGTACTAGTATGTGTAGTATAGTTTGCTACCACTGTGACACTGTCACTGAGTTACAAGACCCTGCCTCGTGGAGGCCAGTGGTTCGTCTTCAAGGTCCACTCATCCCCTCCTGTTTTTTATTGCTTTTCCCAGAAGTTCATCTGTGTCCCTCAGATATTCTCCCTTCCCCACTTCCTATCCCACGCTCAGTAATTTTGCAATCTTGTAATTTTGCAATCTTCCCCAGGTTCATGGGTCCAGGAGTCCATCGTGTCCCCTCAGATATTCTCCTTCCCACTTTCATCCTACACTATCCTCATCTAAGTCCCTCATATTTTCTTCCCCACTACATGTGTCCAGGAGTCCATCTGTGTCCACTCAGATATTCTCCCTTCCCCACTTCATGGGTCCAAGAGTCCATCTGTGTCCCCTCAGATATTCTCCCTTCCCCACTTCATGTGTCCAAGAGTCCATCTGTGTCCCTCAGATCTTCTCCTTCCCAGAGTCATCTTCCTCAGTCTTCTCACTTCCCACTTCCATCTCAGTAATCCCAACTTTTGCATCTAAGCCTTCCCGGGAATTCATCCGTGGGCCCCCGGATGTCTTCCCTTCCCCGGTCCGAAATCAGCAAGTCCCACCCTAAGCTAATTATTACAGTGTTCAATTATTTACTTGTGTAAGTGTATTTTTGAACGTTTTTATGTGCGTAGATTAGTGTCGGTGTGTGAATCTTTGTGTCCCGTGCATGATAACTATAATTAATTGTTATCAATTTCCTTTTGTCCCTCGTTATTGATATTTATTTTCATGGTACGTAAAGGTTCACAAGCGCGCACTCTTTTATACACTCAATTCTGTATTTCCACATACACATCCTACACACACATCACACGTACAGATGCACGAATAAAGCAACACACACACACATGTACATCACGTGTGCAAACAACGACACACCTTCAGGAGGCAGTGACGGGTCACCACACTCCTTCAGGAGGCAGTGACGGCTCACCACACTCTTTCAGGAGGCAGTGACGGGTCACCACGCACCTTCAGGAGGCAGTGACGGGCCACCACACACCTTCAGGAGGCAGTGACGGGTCACTACACACCTTCAGGAGGCAGTGACGTGTGCGGGTTATTTATGTTAAATTTTTAAATTCATTCATGTATTTAGGAACATTTGGGCATCTGTATACATATGAATCTACATATATATGTATAAGTGGCTCTCACCAACAACAAGATTAATGTTCACTATGATGAATGAACACATACAAGAACAACATTAATGTTCACTATGATGAATGAACACATACAAGTACAACATTAATGTTCACTATGATGAACACAACGAACAAATTAATGTTACTATGATGAATGAACACATACAAGAACAAAATGTTCACTATGATGAATGAACACATATAAGAACAACATTAATGTTCACTATGATGATGACACACACAGAACAAATTAATGTTCACTATGATGAATGAACACAACAAGAACAACATTAATGTTCACTATGATGAATGAACACATACAAGAACAACATTAATGTTCACTATGATGAATGAACACATACAAGAACAACATTAATGTTCACTATGATGAATGAACACATACAAGAACAACATTAATGTTCACTATGATGAATGAACACTACAAGAACAACATTAATGTTCACTTACATAATGAATGAACAACATGGTTCCTATGAGAATAAACATTAATGTTTATATGAATGAACACTGATGACAAACACTTTATATAAATGTTCACTATGATGAATGAACACTACACAGAACAAACTATTAAGTTTCACTAATTACTTAATAATTGTTTTTACAACACTGGTGATTCTGTTCCTGGACCTTCATAATACCAGTGTTTGTATTGAATCAACACTGCTAATCAACACTATTTTAAATGTTAATCTGGTCACACGAACACCCCTGATAAACACAGACACACTACTTTTTGCATCTAACTTACTATAATAAAATTGACTAGTGCAAGGGCCATTCCCCTAGCCCTGACCTGTTCACTTTTTACCGTTCTGTTGACTCTGCTACAGCGACTACCACCACTATTCACTAGTATATTGGCTCCACCACCAACCACTTGACCTAGTAGCAGTCCACTTACCACCACACTTGACCTAGTACAGTCCATTTACCACCACCACTTGACCTAGTGCAGTCCACTTACCACCACCACTTGACCTAGTACAGTCCACTTACCACCACCACTTGACCTAGTACAGTCCATTTACCACCACCACTTGACCTAGTACAGTCCATTTACCACCACCACTTGACCTAGTACAGTCCACTTACCACCACCACTTGACCTAGTACAGTCCACTTACCACCTCCACTTGACCTAGTACAGTCCATTTACCACCTCCACTTGACCTAGTACAGTCCACTTACCACCACCACTTGACCTAGACAGTCCATTACCACCTCCACTTGACCTAGTACAGTCCACTTTACCACCACCACTTGACCTAGTACAGTCCACTTACCACCACCTTGACCTAGTACAGTCCACTTCCACCACCACTGACCTAGTACAGTCCACTTACCACCACCTCTTGACCTAGTAAAGTCCACTTACCACCTCCACTTGACCTAGTACAGTCCATTTACTACCTCCACTTGACCTAGTACAGTCCACGTACCACCTCCACTTGACCTAGTACAGTCCATTACCACCCCTTGACCTAGTACAGTCCATTTACCACCTCCACTTGACCTAGTACAGTCCACTTACCACCCCACTTGACCTAGTACAGTCCATTACCACCACCCTTGACCTAGTACAGTCCACTTACCACCCTTGACCTAGTACAGTCCACTTACCACCACCACTTGACCTAGTACAGTCCATTTACTACCTCCACTTGACCTAGTACAGTCCACTTACCACCTCCACTTGACCTAGTACAGTCCATTTACCACCTCCACTTGACCTAGTACAGTCCACTTACCACCTCCACTTGACCTAGTACAGTCCACTTACCACCTCCACTTGACCTAGTACAGTCCACTTACCACCACCACTTGACCTAGTACAGTCCACTTACCACCTCCACTTGACCTAGTACAGTCCACTTACCACCACACTTGACCTAGTACAGTCCACTTACCACCACCTCTTGACCTAGTACAGTCCACTTACCACCACCACTTGACCTAGTACAGTCCACTTACCACCACCACTTGACCTAGTACAGTCCATTTACTACCTCCACTTGACCTAGTACAGTCCATTTACCACCTCCACTTGACCTAGTACAGTCCACTTACCACCTCCACTTGACCTAGTACAGTCCATTTACCACCACCACTTGACCTAGTACAGTCCACTTACCACCACCACTTGACCTAGTACAGTCCACTTACCACTACCACTTGACCTAGTACAGTCCACTTACCACCACTACTTGACCTAGTACAGTCCACTTACCACCACCACTTGACCTAGTACAGTCCACTTACCACCACCACTTGACCTAGTACAGTCCACTTACCACCACCACTTGACCTAGTACAGTCCACTTACCACCACCACTTGACCTAGTACAGTCCACTTACCACCACCACTTGACCTAGTACAGTCCACTTACCACCACCACTTGACCTAGTACAGTCCACTTACCGCCCTAAAACTGGAAAAGTGATAATATATTCTGATTTGCAATAAGATCACATTAAACAGGTTAAATCACAATATGCAAAACAACCACTGTGAAAAGTCGCATGAGAAATCACAAATTTTCCTGACTTACAGTGTATCTCACAATGCCACTGACACACGTATACAAGCACTACTAAATATACATAGAGATGAGTACACGTTATCATACGTAGGTCTGCTGCTAAAGTGAAATTATATTGCAAAGGCAATGAAAAGGAAATAAGGAAAATCTTAAGAATAATTTTTATAGAATCCTGGATAAACCAAATGTAGAATATTGTTATACATCATTTTCAAGATATCAGTAATGAGAAATGTGATGATCTAAGTAAGTGACAAGTGAGAGACACTTGTACTGGATGAAACAGACACACTTGTATTGGATGAGAGACACTTGTATTGGATGAGAGACACTTGGATTGGATGAGAGACACTTGTATTGGATGAGATACTTGTATTGGATGAGAGACACTTGTATTGGATGAGAGACACTTATATTGGATGAAAGGTTAGGAGTTGTCAGAAAAAAATACTTAATAATTGAAGTCTTTATCACTTTTTACTCTTCACGTCTTCATTCATCTGATTTCCTCTATGTTAATAGAATATATTGTCACACACACACACAAACACACACACACACACACACACACACACACACCCACAAAGCAGTCACGCGCGTTTTGAGCTCCGCTAAATTGGGTCGTATTGGGTGGTCCTAGGGGAATCCGAGTGCAACAAACAGGCGTGGGCATAGGCTAAAGTGTCATACTCAGTTATAACCAAAAAGCAGGGAAATACGAGTGATCTCAGAGGAAAAAAACATAATAAATAGTGGACAGTGCTAGTGAAGGGAGACGGTGTTAGGCCTAACAGCGGTTGCCACACAGCAGGAAGTCGAGAATTTATCGTAGTGAACTATAATGCAGTGGGGAGCATATCTACTGGAGGCACCCAAGTAAGGAAGATAAGTGCAAGGCAAGCAGTGAACAATACGGTGATTGCATAAAGCGAGCCCAATAGGCGCCACGCCAGGAGAATACCGACAGCAGACATCGAATGTAATGTACAAAATCCTAGTTGTGGTTTGCAGGTTTGCAGGTTTCTGGCCCTGAGTTGCTGAAGCTGTGGGACAAACCCCTGCTCGTAGGAGCTGAATTCATAGTATAGTTCATAGTTCGGAAGACAAGTCAGGGCGCAGGGCTACCAACCAAATGTACACACATGTACGCACGCTACACACACATACACTTGAAGTAGTCAGGATATAGACATAGTACCATACAATTGTTCGTGTAGTAGCAACAATATTATTACCAGTTTATAAGTAGCAACTTTTAGTAGCAGTGCTTAGTAGGATTACAGAATTAGATTTAGAATAGGTAGACACTGTGTAAGAGGTGCCAAGATGCACACACACACACACACACACACACACTTTAAATAGTCGGGGTGTAGTAGGCCATACAGCTGCTCTTGTATTAGCAATTATATTTTTATCAGTTATATAGGAAGTAGTATTCTTTTTAGTTTTTGTAGCTAAGTAAGGTGGAAGGCACTAAAGACATGGACAGAGTGCAGGCGCTAAGTCAGAGTAAACAATCACATGCACACACACAGTGGGGACAGGCGCACACACACACACGTACACACACACACACTCAGTTGGCTTAGCACGTGACCAGTAACCCACTAACCTTTCCCTCATACCTTAAAATCTCCCACGCACACACACCACACACACACACACACACACACACACACCACACATACACACCTCCTCTATACCTAGCTTAGCACTATCCGGTTATAGAACTAGTACTAGCAAAATCTCAGATTAATATTAGAGAGTAGTCCAAACTTCTGAAACGTATCTCCCCCCCACTCTCTCCCCGCTCTCTCCCTCCCCCCGCTCTCCCTCCCCTTCCTTCCCCACACACACACACCCCTCCCCTCTCCCCCCTTTCCTCTCTCCCCTCCCCTCTATACCTCCTCTCCCCTCTCATACCTCATCCCCTTCCTCCCCCCATCCCCCCTCCCGATCCCTCCCTCTCCATCTCTACCTCTCCCTATCCCTCTCCCTCTCCCTACCTCTCTAGTACTAGCAAAATTTAGTTTAATATTTGGGAGAGTAGTCCAAACTTTCTAAAACCTATCTCCTCCCTCTCCTCTCCCTCCCCTATCCCCCTCCCCTACCTCCCCCCCTTCTCCTCACACACAAATCCTCCCTCTCTCCTCCCTCTCTATACCTCCCTCTCTCCCCTCTCTATGCCTCCTCTCCCTATCTCCCCCTCCATATCCTTCCTCTCCTCTCCCCACATCTCCTATCCCTCTCTCCCTACCTCTCTCTCTCCCCTCCCTCCCTCCTTTCTCCCACCCCTCTTCCACCCTCTCCCTCATCTCTATCTCCCTCCATCTCTACCTCCTCTCTCTCCTCTACCTATCTCTCTTCCTTCCTCTCTCTCCCCTCCATCTCTCTCTCCCTCCTTGCTCTCTTTCTCTCTCCTTATCCACCCTCTTCTACATTTCATCTAAGCTATCTCTCTCCCTCACCCCATTCCTATACTTCTCCGTTTCTCCTCACCTCTTCCCTACCCCTCTTCTTTCCCTTCTCCTGACACCTCAATACATCCACAGGGGACTCAGTGGGAAGATGGGTGGCTCAGAGAGTACATCAACAAGGAGGAAGATGGCCGATCAGGGAAGGCAACAGTGGACTGTTCCAGTGTTCCACAAGGTACAGTACTGTTTCCAGTGTTCCACAAGGTACAGTGCTGTTTCCAGTGTTCCACAATGTACAGTACTGTTCCCAGTTTTCCCTACAAGGACAGAAGTGCTCCCAGTGTTCACAAGCACAAGGTTCTCACAGGTACAGTTTTCAGCAGTGTTCCACAAGGTACAGTACTGTTCCCAGTTTTCCACAAGGTACAGTAATGTTCCTAGTGTTCCACAAGGTACAGTACTGTTCAGTGTTGCACAAGGTACAGTACTGTTCCCAGTATTCCACAAGGTGCAGTACTGTTCCCAGTGTTCCACAAGGTACAGTACTGTTCCCAGTATTCCACAAGGTGCAGTACTGTTCCCAGTGTTCCACAAGGTACAGTAGTGGCTCCCAGTGTTCCACAAGGTACATTACTGTTCCCAGTGTTCCACAAGGTACAGTACAGTTCCCAGTTTCACAAGGTACTGTAGTGTTACCAGTGTTCCACAAGGTACAGTACTATTCCCAGTGTTCCACAAGGTACAGTACTGTTCCCAGTGTTCCACAAGGTACAGTACTGTTCCCAGTGTTCCACAAGGTACAGTAGTGGCTCCCAGTGTTCCACAAGGTACAGTACTGTTCCCAGTGTTCCACAAGGTACAGTACTGTTCCCAGTGTTCCACAAGGTATAGTACTGTTCCCAATTTTGTACAAGGTACAGTACTGTTCCCAGTGTTCCACAAGGTACAGTACTGTTCTCAGTGTTCCACAAGGTACAGTACTGTTCCCAGTGTTCCACAAGGTACAGTATTGTTCCCAGTGTTCCAAAAGGTACAGTTCTGTTCCCAGTGTTCCACAAGGTACAGTACTGTTCCCAGTGTTCCACAAGGTACAGTACTGTTCCCAGTTTTCCACAAGGTACATTACTGTTCCCAATGTTCCACAAGGTACAGAAGTGGCTCTCAGTGTTTCACAAGGTACAGTACTGTTCCCAGTGTTCCACAAGGTACAGTACTGTTCCCAGTGTTCCACAAGGTACAGTACTGTTCCCAGTGTTCCACAAGGTACAGTACTGTTCCCAGTGTTCCACAAGGTACAGTAGTGGCTCCCAGTGTTCCACAAGGTACAGTACTGTTCCCAGTGTTCCACAAGGTACAGTACTGTTCCCAGTGTTCCACAAGGTACAGTACTGTTCCCAGTTTTGTACAAGGTACAGTACTATTCCCAGTGTTCCACAAGGTACAGTACTGTTCATAGTATTCTACAAGGTACAGTACTGTTCCACAAGGTACAGTACTGTTCCACAAGGTACAGTACTGTTCCACAAGGTACAGTACCAGCTTTCACAGGCAGTGGTAAGACATGTCACAATAAACATAATAATATATAATAAAATAATAATAATCACAAAACCAGAGTCAGGAAAGATATGAAGTAACACATGTAAAAATAATAAAGACAATCAAGCCTCTTGACCAACACATTATTAACAATCGTCCGTCATTATTACCTCTTCTGGAGTGTCACCATCCTCTTCGCTCTTCTCGTCCTCCAAGGATTTCTTGCTCTCTGGGGATTCGTCGTCATCGTCGTCATCGTCCGACCAGTCTTCCACAGTGGCACCGTACGTCGCCACAGACTGTTGAAGACAAGTCCACCATTACAGATTGGCTTTGGTTTGCATTGATACATGGTACGTAAGTTTACTTGGATATTTCACAATGCAAGGTTGAACTCCAGCTCCCCAAACAATATTGGCTTTCACTGTCATTTTTACAATAAGTGTTCAACTTATTAGGCGACAAAGATACATGATAATATATACTTGCAAAATACTGAAGGAATTAGTACCAAATTTGCACACGAAAATCACTCCCTAAGAAACCAAGAGACTCGGCTGGCCATGCGGTATACCCAAAAAGGTATACCGCATAAAGGTAGATTAACTAAATTTATAAAGACCTATTAATGGTATACACAACACTAACCTTCCTATATTTCGAATATCTTGATACTTGTTAACCCTATGAATGATCACGCCGGCATACATAAATAAACAATGAGTCAACAGATGGAAAAAAAACTGACAGTATATAGATGATTTATTATAATCAAAAATAAGTGCTAAACCTACAAGGGGCAGTGGATAGAGCAGGGGGTAGAGGGTAGTAGAAGTGTGAGGTAGAAAGGGCTGTGAGGAGTGCTAGAGGCATCATCATTAAAGTTTGTGCAGTAAATCAGTTGCTGTCAAAAAGTCAGTGAGAGTCTGGGTTAAAGGAAGGTCCATCAGCAAGAAGGGAAGGTGAAGTAAGGGCAGTAGAGCGAAGACGACGTTGGAGGTCAATTCTGCTGCTCGTTGATAGGAGGCAGTCCAACACAATATGGCTAACAGACACTGGAAATTGACAATTCTCAAGAGAGTCTAACAGGGCACCTCTCCATGAGATACCCGTGAGTAAGACGAGTGTGGCCGATGCTAAGACGGGAGAGAGTACTCTCCCAACCTCGATATTGATGACAAGAAGACGGCCACCAACCTATACTAGGTTTAATAGACTGTAGTTTGTTATGTAGCAGATAAGACCAACGTTGTTGCCAACAGGTGCAAAGGTGGGTAGCAATTACAGCAAAATAGTCTGTGAATGGAACACCTCTATATGAAACTGGGAGGTTGTTGTGAATTATGCCCATGCACGACATTTTATATTTGAGTAATATTTCAGTTACGAGGTTTCACTTAATATTATATAGCGGATTTCTTCACTAGTAGCTAAAGTAAAGATTTCCAACTTTATATTATTATCTGACCTCATGTATCATGATACTAGGATATTGCTCTTTAATTTTATTATATATATGTTGGTTGGTTTAGTATTTCCTCTTTTTATTATTATAATAATAATATGTTAGGTTATTATTGGAATCTGTGTTTATCAATAATTGTGCAATTGTCTTGATGTACCAGGTAAATAAGCGGACGCTAGTTTAGCTGCCTGCTTGCTTCACCTGACCGACCTCAGGTGGGGTATACGGTCACTGCCAGGCAGTAGGTTCAGGCCCTCAGACATTAACATAATTCACCCTGGCACTCTAGAATATTACTTAGTCTCTTGCATGGAACAATATAGAATACCTCTTAGCAGATAACTGTTTGGGTTATGATGTGGAATAATTCAAGAAGTCTCTCTTGATTATATGGGTATTTATATTTGATATATGTATAAATGTCCATATTAATGAATAGGTTCACCCACTCACTCCCGAGTAGTACCTCTAGTACTCTCTTGGTCAGTCTAAACCTCTATATTCTAGAAGTCTCTAATCCTATTCCGACCCCTTGCATGGGGACATCGGCGAAACTTCTAGTATAGATAAAATTTACATTGTTACGAGTAGTCAGTAAGGTATTGATTATTTAATACGTCTTATAAGGATTGTTTAACTTTACCATTGGGATCTATGCTTTCCTGGTAATGGTCTTTATTAAGATCAGAGTTCATAAATTAATGAGTATCTATTCCAAGTTTATTATTATTAAAACATAAGAATTTTACTCTGGTATTTGAGTCATCCTCACAAGAAAGTAGGAAGGTTAACAAATAAAATTTTCATTGAGTAAGCACAGCTACATTGCCGCTCAATACCCTTGTTGGGTATGAAGTTTTACCCCGAGACAAAGCAAATATACAAGCTGTTTCCCAAAGATTTAATCAGTGGAACATTCTTGCCCCTCCATGCACAACAGAGGTCATGTACTGCTGACCGCTCAGCAGTGTCTGCCTGTTCATTGCCCTCTACATCAACATGACCGGTGACCCAACAAAAAACAATATCTTTGTGCTTGCTAGAGATACGGCGTAACCAAAGTTAGATACGAAGAACCAGGGGATGAGGTGAATCAAATTTTCTTATATCCCGTAAAGCACTAAGGGAGTCTGAAACGACCACAAATGATGACACAGACATAGATGCAATACAGATAAGTGCTACGACAATGATATACAATTCAACCGTAAAAAATGCTATCCGAGGATAATAAATATCCTCACAAGACGCTGTCTGGAAACACTGCTGCGAATCCGACGCCGTCAGAAGACTTGGAACCATCGGTGTACACTGCAATGGTATGAGAATGAGATCGGAAGTGATTAAGAAAAAGAGAGCGAGAAGCTACCGTAGGCAGTTGGGCTTCCGCGCATGGCAGTGGGAAAGTACAGACACGAACCGTCAGAACTTCCCAATGGGGTAGGGAAAAGAGAGATCTTACATGAACATAGAAAGGGGGTAACTGAAGAGAATACAAGAGCAAATGTAGGCAAAGAGAAAAGGGACGGAATAAACAGGGGCGACGAGCAAATAAAGAACTACCAACATCCTTGACTATCCTATATACAGAAGGACTGCGGAGATCATGAGAGAGAACATAATAGCTAGAAAGAGTAGCAGGAGAGGCCGCTGAATATATCTGGTCGCCGTAATTGAGTTTCGATAAAATTATGGCTCAATGCAGGTGAAGGAGAGTTCTAAGATCATGTTCCAATGAAAGATGTGCCAGGGTTTTAAGGAGGTTCAGCCAGCTATGACAAGTTGCCTTCATAGAGGTAATGTGAGGTTTCCAGGATAACCGACAGTCAAACAGAAGGTCGAGAAACCTGAGGATACTCGAGCCATATAGGTACAATGGATTATCAGAGACGACAGAACGTCTAGTGAAAGTAATTTGGTGAGTTTTAGTACTAAAAAATTTAAACCCATGAGTGGTGGCCCAATTGGAAACACAGTTGAGCGCATGCTGGAGAGAAACTGCAATGAGGTGACAGTCAGCACCCGCACAAGCTATAGCAAAGTCATCAACATAGAGTGACGACCAAATAATAGATGGAAGAATAGATACCAGATCATTTATAGCAAGGAGTAAAAGTGTTGTGCTCAGAACACATCCCTGGGGGACACTTTCAGCTTAGACAAAGTCTGGGGAAAACACATTATTAACCCGAACACGAAAATGTGTCTCAGTTAAGAAGTTTTTAAGGAAAAATGGTAGATTACCTCGGAGGCCTAAGGAGTGGGCCTGGGCCAAGGTGTTATATTTAAAAATTGTGTCACATGCCTTCTCAAGGTTAACAACGATGGCAATAACTGATTGGTTATTGGCAAAGGCATTATGAACATACGTATCTCAGCGAAGTAAGGGGTCAATGGTAGAACGGCCCTTACGAAAGCAATATTGACTAGTGGAGAGACTGTTGTGTATCTCTAAATACCACATCAATCATGTATTTACCAGACGTTCCATCACCTTGCAAACTGCACTGGTAAGAGCAATGGGACGATAGCGGGAGGCATCATGTCCCGTAGTACCCAGTTTGCGGAAAGGGACAACAATGGCAGATTTCCACAGCTGGAGAAGAACTCCTTGCGACCAAATAAGATTAAAGAGTCGTAAGAGGACTGCAAGTGTTGACTGATGTAAATGCTATAGCATACGCATATGTATGCCGTCAGGCCCAGCAGACAATGATTGGCAAGCGGAGAGTGTTGCCTCCAGTTCCAGAAGTGTAAAAGGCACATTATAAGATTATTCTCTGATAGAAGAAAAGTTTAAGGGTTCTAACGCTCTGGCAAACTTGGAGGAAAGAAACGAGGGGCATAGATTGAGCCCCCTGAAAGATACAGACAAGATGATTAACAATTTCGGAGGCAACGTCAAGAGGGTTTGCTATATATAGCAACACCAGCAACACCGGCAAGAGGGTTTGCTATATATAGCAACACCGGCAATCTGAAGAACAGGAGCCTGGTCGGGAGAGTATTTAACACTAAGTTTCCGTACTTTTTTCCAGACAGCATTCATAGAGGAAGCCGAAGTGACGGTAGAAACAATCTCGCCAGCAAGTGCGTTTAGCGTCACGGATGACACAGTAGGGGACTGCTCTCTTCTACTTAAAATCAAGGAGTCGCTCTGTGGTTCTACTGTACTGAAAGTTGCCCCAAACAGTGCGTTTCGAACGTAGTGCCCGAGCACAAGCAGGAGACCACCATAGCACGGACCTCTGAGAATGCCTGCCCGAGCACAAGCAGGAGACCACCATAGCACGGACCTCTGAGAATGCCTGCCCGAGCACAAGCAGGAGACCACCATAGCACGGACCTCTGAGAATGCCTGCCCGAGCACAAGCAGGAGACCACCATAGCACGGACCTCTGAGAATGCCTGCCCGAGCACAAGCAGGAGACCACCATAGCACGGACCTCTGAGAATGCCTGCCCGAGCACAAGCAGGAGACCACCATAGCACGGACCTCTGAGAATGCCTGCCCGAGCACAAGCAGGAGACCACCATAGCACGGACCTCTGAGAATGCCTGCCCGAGCACAAGCAGGAGACCACCATAGCACGGACCTCTGAGAATGCCTGCCCGAGCACAAGCAGGAGAACCACCAAGCACGGACACCTCTGAGAATGCCTGCCCGAGCACAAGCAGGAGACCACCATAGCACGGACCTCTGAGAATGCCTGCCCGAGGTTAAGGGTATACAATGTGAAGCTGTGGTTAAAACTGAGGTCGAGGAATAAAAGCTCATCAATGGAGGATGACGAAGGATCCTCACTAAAAGCAGTTTGACACGAGTAATGGTCCATGTCTTCCTTTGTGGATGACACCTGATCACATTTTGCTGGTCAGGAGCCCTGTGCATACATGTCTGTACCTCTTATTATCTTGTGATCTGAGTGTGTTGTCTTTGATACGGTTATATTACGTATCAGATCGTCGTTGACAGTGAAGGTGAGGTACAGCGTATTTTCTAGTCTTGTAGACTCTAATATTTTCTGGCTTAAGGTGAATTTGGTGCAGAGATTTAATAGTTCGTGTGTGTGTGAATTTTCATCTGAGCTGCCTCCTGGGGTGATCTCTGCTAAAAAGATATTTGCTACACTCCATTTTAGGTGTCTCATGTTGAAGTCTCCTATTAGCAAGATGTTTATGGTATGGTGTAAAAGTGTATACGGTCGTGGCATAGTGTCAAAGGATACATGGTCGTGCCATGGTGTCAAACAAAGGGTACATGGTCGTGGCATGGTGTCAAAGGGTACATGGTCGTGGCATGGTGTCAGAGTATACGGTCATGGCATGTGTAAAAGTGTAACGGTCGTGGCATGGTGTCAAAGTGTACATTGTCGTGGCATGGTGTCAAAGTGTATATTGTCGTGGCATGGTGTCAAAGTGTACATTGTCGTGGCATAGTGTCAAAGTGTACGCGGTCATGGCATGATGTCAAAGTGTATACGGTCGTGGCATGGTGTCAAAGTGTACATTGTCGTGGCATGGTGTCAAAGTGTACACAGTCGTGGCATGGTGTCAAAGTGTACATGGTCGTGGCATGGTGCCAAAGTGTACACGGTCTTGCCATAATGTCAGTGTACACAATCACGGCATGGTGTCAAAGTGTACACGGTCATGGCATGGTGTCAAAGTGTACACGGTCGTGGCATGGTGTCAAAGTGTACACGGTCGTGATGTGGAGAAAATTCTCCAAAAGAGGGGGGTACCTACCCTTTCTGCCCTTAGAAAGGGCTCAACCCTTTCCGGCCCTTAGAAAGGGCCAGACGGCATGTCTAGCTTCCTGATCAACAACGTTTACTGGTCAACAGTTTAATTGAAAACATATGGACGAACCCAAACAGCCAAGAGTCACGTAGTAGCTGACCAGGGTTGCAACCACTGTGAATGTAATGAGTGATAGACATTGAGATATGTTACTCTTTACCTTAGCAGGAAAGAAATATAGAAAACTGTTATTTCCATTACTAAACTTGCCTTTACAATCTTGTGCTCCAGTGATCTAAATATTTAGAGAACACGAGCTCTTGAATTGCAAAATGTTGCAGTGGGTTGCAAGTGTTGAAATTTAGTTGACCTCATCGACGCCCAGCTTGACCGAGCTGCGGGACGTGGGAGAGATTAGATTGCTTTAAGATACCTAACGGCGCGGTGTATAACCGGACAAAGAGACAATCGTTGTGTACGTCCGTTCTCCTTCAATCTCCACTAACGTTGGGAAATCGGATAAGAATTCTGTTCCAGCGCGTTTAGTGTATAAAATCGCGGTATATTCAGAAGTGTGCGCAGCTTCTTATTACTGCTAAAAGACTGAAATTGAAGAATGTAAAGGGACAATGAGTTTGCGTCGTCTAACAAGGCAGTGACTCTTCAGCAGTGTTCTTCAAACAAGACAGCGATATCCGGGTGTGAATTAAGGGTCCGTTACAAATACCCAGGTAAGTCTGCTTAAACCTAGATGCCACCAGCTGCGCAGTTAGGAATGCATAATTTGCTTTAGGCAGATTTATCATATACACCCGGTGACTCGTGGGCGTTCCGCCCAAAAACCGTGAGTAAACCGCCTTTCAGTCCATCAAATGACTGAAGATATGGGCATATGCTCCTTTGGGGCAATAATTCTCATGTATACATTTGTTTTTACCAAACAGCCCTGTGGGGAATGAGGCCATAGATGTATCCTCTGTGAAGATGTCGGGGATGGCTGCGACTTCTTGAATTCATCAATAAGCTAAGTAGAAACATTAAAAGTCCATTTTATCGTAGGAACACATTCCTCCACACGTGACATGGTGCCAAAGTGTACACGGTCGTGGCACGGTGTCAAAGTGTACACGGTCGTGGCATGATGTCAAAGTGTACGTGGTCGTGGCATGGTGTCAAAGTGTACACGGTTATGGCATGGTGTCAAAGTGTACATGGTCATTACATGGTGTCAAAGTGTACACAGTCGTGGCATAGTGTCAAAGTGTACACGGTTATGGCATGGTGTCAAAGTGTACATGGTCATTACATGGTGTCAAAGTGTACACGGTCATGGCATGGTGTGAAAGTATACACAGTCGTGGCATGGTGTCAAAGGGTATACGGTCGTGGCATGATGTCCAAGTGTACGTGGTCGTGGCATGGTGTCAAAGTGTACGTGGTCATGGCATTGTGTCAAAGAGTACACGGTCGTGGCATTGTGTCAAAGTGTACACGGTTATGGCATGGTGTCAAAGTGTACATGGTCATTACATGGTGTCAAAGTGTACACAGTCGTGGCATAGTGTCAAAGTGTACACGGTCGTGGCATTGTGTCAAAGTGTACACGGTCATGGCATGGTGTCAAAGTGTACACGGTCGTGGCATGGTGTCAGTGTACACGGTCGTGGCATGGTACCAAAGTGTACACGGTCATGACATGGTGTCAAAGTGTACACGGTCGTAGCATGGTGTCAAAGTGTACACGGTCATGACATGGTACCAAAGTGTACACGGTCATGACATGGTGTCAAAGTGTACACGGTCGTGGCATGGTGTCAAAGTGTACACGGTCGTGGCATGGTGTCAAAGTGTACACGGTCGTGGCATGGTGTCAAAGTGTACACGGTCGTGGCATGGTGTCAAAGTTTACGTGGTCGTGGCATGGTGTCAAAGTGTAAACGGTCGTGGCATGGTGTCAAAGTTTACGTGGTCGTGGCATGGTGTCAAAGTGTACGTGGTGTACTTGGAGTATACCTGGAGAGGGTTTCGGGGGTCAACGCTCCTAATCAACCAGACTGTTAATGCTGGCCACACGCAAACTTACATACGAGTCATAGCCCGGCTGGTCAGGTACTGACATTAGGTGCCTGTCCAGTGCCTTCTTGAAGACAACCAGGGGTCTATTGGTAATCCTCCTTATGTATGCTGGGAGGCAGTTGAACAGTCTTGGGCCCCTGACGCTTATTGTGTTGTCTCTCAGTGTACTCGTGGCGCCCCTGCTTTTCACTGAGGATATGTTGCATCTCCTGCCGAGTCTTTAGCTTTCATAGGAAGTGAATTTCGTGTGCAAGTTTGGTACCAATCCCTCTAGGCTTTTCCAAGAGTATATTATCATATATCTTTTTTGCCTGCGTTCCAGGGAATACAAATCAAGGGACTTCAACCATTCCCAGTAATTTAGGTGCTTTATCGTACTTATGTATGTGATTAAAGTTTTTTGTACACTCTCCAGGTTAGCAATTTCGCCTGTTTGTAGAGTGGGGCAATGTCTGTTGCTTTTAGAGAGAGTGGGATGACCCCTGTATCCATTCTCCCTTCCCATAGAAATATGAAGGCACATAACATGGGCTTCTTGCAGTTCTTGATGAACACAGAGTTCCACGAGTCTGGGCCTGGGGCAGAGTACATGGGCATGTCATATAATACATTTTCAAAGTCTTGTAGTGTTAAGATAATATCAGTGATTTTTGAGATGACCAAATTTTGGGTCTCTGTTGTCCCTTAGTCTGATTAACGGCTCGATGAACACTGAGTAGTATTGGGATTTCAGTATCTCATTCATTTCTTTGCTGTCATCTGTGTACGTCCCATCCCGCCTAAGCAGGGGTCCAATACTGGATGTTATTATTATTATTATTATTATAATCAAATAGAAGCGCTAAACCACAGGGGTTATACAGCGCTGCAGGTTATTGTAGGATGCAGGGAGAGTGGGTTGTAAGAGGGAGATGGACGATTAGTAGGGTATGGAGTGCAAGATGACGGTGGATAGTGCAGGGATGGAGGGTAGCAAGAGATCGAGGTAGAAGGGACTGAGGGAGGTGCTAGAGGTATAATCTTCAGAGTTTGTGTAGTAAGTCAGTTTCTGTCAAAAAGTCAATGAGAGAGTCAGGATTAAAGGAGGGTCCATCTGCAAGAGGGGAAGGTAAAGAAAGGGCCGCAGAGCGAAGACGTCATTGGAGGTAAATTCTGCGTGCTCGTTGATAGAGTGGGCAGTCCAACAGGATATGTCGAATAGACACTGGAACCTGACAATGCTCACAGAGAGGGGCAGGGAGCCTCTCCATGAGATACCTGTGAGTAAGACGAGTGTGGCCAATGCGAAGACGGGAGAGATTAGTCTCCCAACCTCGACATTGGTGACAAGAAGAAGGCCAGAAACCTATAACCGGTTTAATAGAATGAAGTTTGTTATTCAGCAGGTCAGACCAGCGTTGTTGCCAACGGGTGCGAAGGTGGGTAGCAATGACCGCAAAATAGTCCGTGAAAGGAACACCTCTATATGAAACTGGAAGGTCATGTACTGCTGACCGCGCAGCAGTGTCTGCCTGTTCATTGCCCTCTACGTCAACATGACCAGGGACCCAACAAAAAACAATATCTTTATGCTTGCTAAAGATACGGCGTAACCAAAGGTGGATACGAAGAACTAGGGGGTGAGGTGTATCAATTTTACGGATAGCCTGTAAAGCACTAAGGGAGTCTGAAACGACCACAAATGGTGACTCAGGCATAGATGCAATACGGATAAGTGTCACAAGAATGGCATACAATTCAGCCGAAATATGCTAGCCGAGGGTAATAGATGCCTCGCACAACGCTGTCCGAAACACTGCTGCGAATCCGACGCGTCCAGATGACTTTGAACCATCGGTGTACTGCGATGGCATGGGAATGAGAACGAAGTGGTCTAGAAAGAAAGAGCGAGAAGCCGCCGTAGGTAGTTGGGCTTTCGCCAAGGTAGAGGAATAGAACAGACACGGACAATAGGAACTTCCCAAGGGGTGGGGAAAAAGGGGAGATGTCACATGAACATATAGAGGTGGGAGCTGAAGGGAAGACAGGAGTGAATGTAGACGAAGAGAAAAGGGACGAAGCAGGGGCGACGAACAAATAAAGAGCGCCTACTAACATCTGTAACAACCTATACATGGAAGGATTGCGGAGGTCATGAGAGCGAACAAAATAGCGAATGCAATGTGCATCACGACGATCGGATAAGGATGGAATGTTCGCTTCACATAGAGGCTCTCAACCGGGGAAGAACGAAATGCACCAAGGGTATAAGCGTAATCCCTGGTGATGGATGGGATTAAGGATGGAAAGAGTAGCACGGAGGCCGCAGAATATATCTGGTCACCATAATCGAGTTTCGACAAAATTAGGGCTGAATGTAGGCGAAGGAGGGTTCTACGATCAGCCCCCATGAAAGATGTGCGAGGGTTTTAAGAAGGTTCAGCCTGGTGGACAAGTTACCTTCAGAGAGGTAATGTGAGGTTTCCAGGACAATCGACGGTCGAACAGGAGGCCGAGAAACCTGACTGTATCACGTTCTGGGATACGTGAGCCGATAGGTACAATGGATGGTCAGAGACCACTGAACGTCTAGTAAATGTAATTTGATGAGTTTTGCCACTAGAAAATTTAAACCCATGAGTGGAGGCCCAATCAGAAACCCGGTTGATGGCATGCTGGGAAACTGCAATGAGGTGACAGTCAGCACCTGCAAAGCTATAGCAAAGTCATCCACATAGAGCGATGACCAAATATTGGATAGGAGAACAGATGCCAGATTATTTATAGCAGCAGAAAGAGGTTGTGCTCAGAACACATCCCTGGGGGACACCTTCAGCTTGGACAAATTCCGGGGAGAGTTCATTACTAACCCGACCCGAAATGTCTGTCAGTTAAGAAGGCCTTAAGAAAGAATGGTAGGTTGCCTCGGAGGCCTAAGGAGTGGGCCTGGGCCAAGATATTATATCTCCAAGTTGTGTCATAAGCCTTCTCAAGGTCGAAAAAGATAGAGATAACCAAATGGTTATTCGCAAAGGCATTACGAATATACGTATCCAAGCGCAGCAAGGGGTCAATGGCAGAATGGCCCTTATGGAAGCCATATTGACTAGGGAAAACTATTGTGAGTCTCTAAATACCACATCAAACGTCTATTAACTAGACGTTCCATCACCTTGCAAACTGCACTGGTAAGAGCGATGGGACGGTAGTGAGAGGAATCACGTCCCGTAGTACCTGGTTTTCGAAAAGGAGAACTAGCAGACTTCCACGCTGGGGAAGAACTCTTGCGACCATATGAGATTAAAGAGTCGTAAGAGGACAGTAAGAGCAGACTGATGTAAATGCTTAGCATACGAATATGTATGCCGTCTGGCCCAGTTGCCGATGATCGGCAAGCAGAGAGTGTTGCCTCCAGTTCTTGAAGGGTAAAAGGCACATTATAGGATTCTTCTCAAGAGAAGAAAATCTAAGGGCTTTAACTCGCTGGCAGACTTAGAAGAAAGGAACGAGGGCATGATGGAGCCCCCGAGAAATGCGGACGAGATGATTACCAATTTCAGTGGCAACGGCCAGAGGGTGTGTATATCGACACCAGCAACCTGAAGAACAGGAGCCGGGTCGGGGAGAATTTACCACTCAATTTCCGCACTTTCTTCCAGACTGCACTCATCGAGGAAGCCAGTGACAGTAGAAACGCAACCGCCAGCAAGTGCGTTTAGCATCACGTATGACACGGCAGCAATAGTCTCTTTCTGCTTGAAATCAAGGAGTCTCTCTGTGGTTCTGTTATACCGATAGCCTGCCCCATGCAGCGCATTTCAAACGCACTGCCTGAGCACAAGCAGGAGACCACCAAGGCATGCACTTCTGAGGATGCTTGCCGGAGGTTTGGGAATAGAATGTGAAGCTGCTTGAAGATGGAGGACGAAAAGAGATGTAAAACCTCATCAATGGAGGACGAGGTAGGAACCTCATGAAAGGCAGTAAGATGTGCATAAAGGTCCCATTTTGCGCGGTCAAATTGCCAGCGTGGGCAATGAGGAGGTGGAGAAAACAGAGGGGACTTAAGGATGATTGGGAAATGATCGTGTCATGTAAGTCCGGGAGGACAGACCAGGTGAAGTCAAGGACAGTTGATGAAGAGCAGATGGAAAGATCGATGCAGGAGAAAGAATGAGTTCGGGGATCAAATGGGTAGGAGTACCCGTATTTAAAACATGGAGGGGAAGAGAAGCAAGAAATGCCTCCAACTGAATGCCACGGGAGTCACAGTGTGACCCTCCCCAGAGAAAGGTGTGCGTTAAAATCGCCAAGTAATAGAAGGGTGAGGGTAAGGAAGAAACCAGAAAATCAACATCTGGGATAGACAATGCCCGCAAGGGGAGAGATATAAAGAACAGAGTGTATACCACTTATTCAAGTGGATACAGGCTGGTGTAATGTAAGGAAGAAGGGACATAGAGCTGACGGTATGGAACACCAGTGCGTATAAGAAGAGCACTTTCGTTAAGGTTCCATCGGAAAAAGGATCCGATGAATATAACAAATTATAGCCTGAAAAGGGCCTGATAACAGTGGATTGTAATTTGGGTTCTGCAAACAGACCCAATAGGGGAAAAACTAGGAGAGCAACACCTGAAGCTCACCCCTGTTACCCTGAGGCCTCGGATATTCCACTGCAAATAAGCCATGATTTATGGAGAGAAAGAGGGAGGAGGACGTTGTGAAGGAAGGGGGGTTGAGACGAAGAAGAGAGATGAGGAACCTCAGATGGGGTAGTGTCCATCATCAGCCCAGTCTCTGAAATATATTCTGAAATAGCTTCCAGTGTTTTGGAAGTCAAAGATGCAGAATGAGACTACATTAGAAATGGAAGAGGGAGCAACTATCGGGGAGTCTATAGACTGTACTAAAGAGAAGACGAGGAGATAGAAGAGGAAACTGTCGTAGGGACTTGGGAGGGGGCAGGGATGAAGGTAGTGTATGGGGGGGAGGATGAACCTCCACACACGTACAGAACTAGTCGGAGGCGAAGAACCTGGCAGGGGGATTTTTTTCCGGGTTATAAGAAGGAGGGGGGGTAGGGGTTTGGTGGGGAAAGGCGAGGGGGGAGACTCAGAACTGTGCGAGGGAAAAGAGGAAGGAGGGGATAGAAAACCGGGGGGGACCCCGGCCAAGAACATCAAAAGGTTCGAGACAGGGGGACTGAGGATGAGGCGACCACAGAGGGCCATGGAAGTTGGGACCCCATAAGCAGGGGGACGTTTAGTAAGCAGAATAAAAAAGGGGGGAAAATTTCCCCTTGAAGGGGATGAGAGACAGCCATAGCATATGAAAAACCTTTTCCCCCCTTTTTGAGACAACGGATTTCCCCCATTCAAAAACCCCGAAAACCCGGAAGAAAGGGGTTTCCTAAAGAAAGTTGGGGCAAGAGGGGGGGAGTACAAGAAGAACTGGAAAGGCCAAAACACCACAGACTGGGATTGGGGCCCGGGACCTGAATTTTTTGCTGGAGGGCCCAAAACGCCAGCAGTTTCACACCCGCGGTGTAGGGGTCCCCTTTTTTAACTTGTAAACTTTTACCTGCAATTTTGGAACCAAGGGGAAGGTCTCGGCATCAAACGTTAAACGACCCATATTGCAAGGATAACGCCTTCCCCTTTTTGGGGTGGGAGGAAAAAAAATGTCAATTTTTTGGGGTAGGGAGTTTTTTGGGGCCTGCTGCTCAAAAAAGTCATCACCACATGTCGGGAAATTCCGTTGGACAATGGTGTGCGGAAAAGACAGAACCACAACAAGAATTGAGGGAATGGGCTTGTCAATAGTAACAGGAGCAGTATCTATGGTTGTAGAAGAAAAAAAATCGCAAAAAGGGCCCTTCGGGGCCGGATGTTTTCAAAAGGGCCCCCTTGGAGGGGAAAAAGAGATGTCTTTCCAACATGGCGTAGCAGACCCCCACCAATACTAGGGGTCTGAAAGATAGGTATTAGGGGAAGTCGGCCCAGAGTAAAAACTTTGTCCATTAGTAGTTTTAAAAAGAGAGTTTAAGGGGGGTGCGTGACGGTTTGTCGTTTCTGAGAGGGGAAAGGAAAAAAAAAGGGCAACGTCATTTTTTGGGCGTTTGGGTGTGGGGCCGGGGGGGGTCCCCGGGAACGGGGGGTTTTCCCCAAAATTCCCCACCCCCGGGGGGAAGCCAATCAAGGTCAGAGAAGAGCGAAGGTCAGATGTACGAAAAGGGGTAGTAGGGCCCTTTTGGGGGGTGAAGCAGGTGACAAACCGGCACCTGCTTCAGGTACAGGGGGATTAGGGGGTTTTTCCCAAAAAGTTATCCATTTTAAAAAGGTAGGGTCAGAACTAGGTGGGGATCAAGGGGCCCCGGGGGGAGGGGGCACGGGGGGAGGGCATCCATGGTTAGGTTGCCCTTTTTTTGGTTTTAAGAAAAAAAAAAGAAGAAAAAAAAATAAAAAAAAAAAAAAAATAAAAAAAGGGGGGAAAGTGGAGGAATAATTTCCCCCGGGGGGAAAGAAAGGGGGGAAACCCCTCCGCGCCCAAGAGGGGGGCCCCAAAACCCAATAGTGCAGATGCTGAAAAGGAAAAGTGCCTACCCCTACCCTTTATGAAAATAAAACAGCAATCCGGGGGTAGGAACCCCACATCCACCCGGGCCCCCCCGGGGGGAAAAGATTGCGGGGTATCCGCCATAAAACATACCGCCTTTTTTGGGCCCCCCCCCCCGGGGAACCGGGGAAAAGGGGGTTTCCCGAGAACAACCCCCCCCCCCGAAAGATACCCAAGGGGGCCCCCCCCGGGGGGAAACCCCGGGGGGGGATTGGGGCTTCCCCCCCCGATCCAGATTCCACGGCAAACTGCACCACCGCCAAGAATCTCAACGGAATGGGAATGGGGGACTTCCCCTTTTTCCCCCCCAGGGAACCCAGGGAAAGCCCGGGGGAGAGAAACCCCAGGGGAAAAAAGGGGGAAGGGGAAAAAAGGGGGGGATGAGGGAGGGGGGGGAGGAAAGGGAAAAAAGGGGGGGTGGGGGGGAAAAAGGGAAAAGGGGGGGGGGTTGGGGGAATTTGGTTCGGTCTTTTTGGGAAAAAGACCAAAATCCAATTCCCCAGACCAAGCCTCTTTTCCTTGTCAAGGAGCCCCCTTTTAAAAAGGAATAAGGGGGGGTTTTTCTAATTTTTTTTTGGCATAAGAAAAGAAGTATTTTTTTATTTTTTGTTTTTCATTTCCCTTATGGCCTTTAGTTTTCCCAAGATTCTTGTCTTCTGTAAGATTCCCTTTTAAAAATTTTAAAAACGGGGGTTTTTTATTTTTTTTTGACGAGTGCCTCCAGTGGCGCTCGTCAAAAAAAAGAATGGGGGGATGGTGGGGGGGAAAAAACCCTAGAACAGCATAAAAAATGTGTGGTTTCACCCCCTGCAGCTCCTCACGCCAGATGTAATGCCAGTAATACCTTTTTCTATCGTACCACATCAAACCCATTTTTTAAACATATTTTAACTTGTTTCCCCAAAAAAAAAATAAATACAAATTCCATAAAACATTTTAAAAAAAAAACAAAACAAAAATTTTTTCCCGTAAATATTTGCGGGGGCAAAAATTTTAAAATAAGATTTATTAACAAAGTGAGAAAATCTGGGGTAGCAAAGAAAATTAAATATAAAGATATTAATTAAGATATCAGTTAGATAATTGGGAGGGACCCCACGCCCCTCATATTTTAACGGGCGGGGGGCACATATATAAAAACCGGGGTACCATCAGGTACAATGCTTAAAAAATAAATATATAAAATAATAATAAATGTGTGAAGTGTCCCCCCGGGGAACATGACTCACTCAACCAGTGAAGACAGAACAATTTCCCAAAAGTAGGTACTAACAAATTGACAACCAGAACAGCTTGATTGTCTAAAAAAATGACCATTTCGCAGAACAGCACTATAACAGGAAAACAGCAACACAGATCGGGAAAAAAGGGGAAAAAAGAAAATCCCCCTTTTTGGGGGACCACGAGATCCTCCAAAACAGTCATAAAACCCCCCTACAAGCTAGGTTAAAAGATAAAAACCCCAAAACCCGTGGGGGGCACAGATCCCTTTTTAAGGGGTCCAGAGCTATAGTTTTAGACCTGGACAAAGAGTGTCAAGGGGGACAAAACCCAGAACAAAGTCGAATAATCACTGTCTATCTATTCTCTGTAACAGAGTTAAAAAGTTCTGAGAAGTATGATTCCCCACCAACAATTTTTCCCCCCAAAGAGTCTAATGTCAAAAACAAGAGTGGGGGGTTGCCCTACGGGGGGAGCGGGCCCCAAAAGAGAGATGAAAGAGGAACCACCACCCAGCCGGGGTCAGAGACGACCCCCCAAAACAGGCCGGCAGCCAAAGTCTTTTGCCAAACCAAAAAAGTTACTACACACCCCCGAGCACAACAAAATATAATATCCTCCCTTTAAAAATATAGCTGTTAAATAATAGTCTAATAATAATATAAAGCAAAATATTAACGATTTAGCTATAATCGAGAATATTCGCAATATAAAATTATAGAAAATTGAAATATACATTATATACATTGAGGCCCAGTTCAAGGGGCGCAACAAATGTTTACTGCCCAAAATTATTTATGTCAGCCTCAAACCTTGATGGGGAGTGCTATACATGAAATTCATCAGGCATCTAGATATGAAAATGTCGTGTTAACGGAAGATTTTAACTTTAGACAAATTGATTGGAACAATGTGACAGGAAATCTGTCTAGTGACTTTCTTGGATAAGGTTCAGGCTTGCTTTTTAAAACAGTTTGTGACAGAACCAACTAGAGGAAAGAACCTCGCTTGACTGTTCTGCCAACAAAGAATCACTAGTTAATAATCTTGAGGTTAATGATGAGCTCAGGAAAGCGATCACAAATCACTTAGTTTCCAGATAACTGCAATCATGTCTTTGTCCCCAGACTTCAGCCGACTTCATGGGACTGAGAAATTACCTGGGTGAGCTAAATTATGATGACCTGACTATGGGTCAGGTAGGGGGTGTTGGTTGCCAATATGACGTGTTTCAGAGCATAGTGCTAGCTGCCCAGACAACTTTTGTTCCGAGTAGGGAAATAAGATCTAACAAAAATGATCTCAAATGGATAAACAATAAATTAAAACATCTCACTGGTCAAAGGAGAGGCACATATAGGCATAACAAAAGAGGGGAAGGGCAGTTAGGAAATCAATATATTCAATTAAAGAGAGAAATAAAAAAAGGAATAAGAAAAGTAAAAAGGGATTATGAGGCTAAAGTCGCAAGGGATTCAAAGACTAACCCAAAAGGGTTCTTTCAGGTATACAGAAGTAAGGTTAGGGACAAGATAGGTCCACTTAAGAGTAACTCAGGTCAGATCACTGACAGTGATAAGGAAATGTATGAACTTTTCAGTACCTACTTCCTCTCAGTTTTTACTCAGGAAGATACTAGCGAAATTCCAGAAATAATAAATAAATTATGTAGAAGACGATAATAAATCATGCACTATTGGGGTAACTAGTGACATGGTCCTCAGACAAATAGAGAAATTAAAGCATAAATCCCCAGACCCTGATGCAGAACTGTTTGCAAGGGCTTTAAAGGAATGTAAAGAGGAACTTAGCAAACCTTGGCTAATCACTACAAACAGTTCGGGCTGAGAGTTTGAGGGGAGAGGACGTGTGTGTATGTGTGGGAGTGAGGTCCTAGGCCTTCTATCTCAGGACTGCTTCTTTCACTGACTGATAACTCATCATGCAACTCATATCGTTGGATCGCAGCTGCATTATTGCTGGAACTCTTATGTGTGAGCTTTGACGTGTGATCTACCTAGTAAAACACACACTGTTGGTTTGAAGTGGCTTTTAGGCCTTCCTTCACTGCCTCCTCTCCTCCTTCCTCGATTTGGAATCCAATATCTGCCTCATTTACTATGGTCTAGAGGCGGATTTGCCTGCTCACAAGTGGCTGGGTGCCCTGTCAGTCCTCCTGCCGGCACTCCACGTTTCCCCCAGGACAACTAAGATAGCCATGCCACGACCATGTACCCCTTGACACCATGCCACGACCATGTACCCCTTGACACCATGCCAACGACCATGTACCCCTTGACACCATGCCACGACCATGTACCCCTTTGACACCATGCCACGACCATGTACCCTTTGACACCATGCCACGACCATGTACCCTTTGACACCATGCCACGACCATGTACCCTTTGACACCATGCCACGACTATGTACCCTTTGACACCATGTTACGACAATGTACCCTTTGACACCATGTCACGACAATGTACCCTTTTACACAATGCTACGACCATGTACCAGTTTGACACCATGCCACGACTATGTACCATTTGACACCATGCCACGACCATGTAACGATTATGTACCCTTTGACGCCATGCCACGAGCATGTACCCTTTGACACCATGCCACGACCATGTACCCTTTGACACAATGCCACGACCATGTAAGCTTTGACACCATGCCACGACCATGTACCCTTTGACACCATACCACGACCACTTACACTTTAACACAATGCCATGACCATGTACGTTTTGACACCATGCCAAGACCATGCACCCTTTGACACCATGCCACGACCATGTAAACTTTGACACCATGCCTGGACCATGTTCCCTTTGACACCATGCCATGACCATATACCCCTTTGACAGCATGTCACCACCATGTACCCTTTCACACCATGCCACGACCATGTACCCTTTGACAACATGCAACGACTTTGTACCCCTTTGAGAGGATGCCATGACCATGTACCCATTGACACAATGCCACTACAATGTACCCATTGACACGATGCAACGACTATGTACCATTTGACGCCATGCCACGACCAACTACCCATTTGACACCATGCCACGACGATGTACCCTTTGACACCATGCTACGACTATGTACCCCTTTGACAGAATGCCACGTCCATGTACCCTTTGACACCATGCTACGACCATGTACCCCTTAGACAACATGCCACGACCATGTACTCTTTGACACCATGCCACAACCATGTACCCTTTGACACCATGCCACGACTTTGTACCCTTTAACACCATGTCACGACCATGTACCCTTTGACACCGTGCCACGACCATGTACCCTTCGACACCATGTCACGATCATGTTCCCTTTGACACCATGCCACGACCATGTAACCCTTTGACTCATGCCAATGACCCTGTACCCTTGACACCATGCCAAGACCATGTACCCTTTGACACCATGCCACGACCATGTACCCCTTTGACATTACAATAATGACCATAAAATTCCTTGACACCATGCCACGACACGATACCCTTTGACACAATGTTGCCGGAATGCACCCTTGACACTATGCCATGACCATGTACCCTTTGACACCATGCAACGACCATGTACAATTTAACATCATGCCACGACCATGTACCTCTTTGACACCATGCCACGACCATGTACCCTTTGACACCATGCCACTATCATGTACCCTTGACACTATGCCACGACCATGTACCCCTATGACATCATGCCACGACCATGTACCCTTGACATGTCACGACCATATACCCTTTGACACATTCCTACGATTATGTACTCGCTTGACACCATGCAAAGACCATGTACCAAATGACACCATGCAAACGACCATGTACTCTTTGACACCATGCCACAACCATATACCCTTTGACACCATGATACGACCATACCATTTGACACCATGCCACGAACATGTACCCATTTGACACCATGCCTCGACCATGTACCCCTTTGACACCATGCCACACGACCATGTACTCTTGGACACCATGACTCAACAATGTACCCTTGACACCATGCAACGACCATGTACCCTTTTGACAGCATGCCACGACCCTGTACTTTTTGACTCCATGCCACGACCATGTACCTTTGACACTATGCCATGACCATGTACCCTTTGGACACTATGCCATAACCATGCACCCTTTGGCACCATGCCACGACCATGTACCCTTTGACACCATGCCACGACCATGTACCCTTTGACACCATGTCACGACCATGTTCCCTTTGACACCATGCCACGACCATGTACCCTTTGACACCATGCCACGACCATATACCTTCTTTGACACCATGTTACGACCTTATGCACCCTCTGACACCAGGCCAAGACCACATACCCTATAACACCATGCCACGACCATGTACCCTTTGGACACCATGCCACGACCATGTATCCTTTGGACACCATGCCACGACCATGTACTCTTTGACACCATGCCACGACCATGTACTCTTTGACACCATGCCACGACCATGTACCCTTTGACACCATGTCACGACCATGTGCCCTTTGACAACATGCCACGACCATTTACTCTTTGACACAATGCCATTACTATGTTCCCTTTGACACCATGCCATGACCTTGTACCCTTTATTTGACACCATGCCATGACCATGTACCCATTGAAACCATGCCACGACCATGTACTCTTTGACACCATGCCACGACCATGTACCCTTTGACACCATGTCGGACCATGTGCCCTTTTGGGACACCATGCCACGACCATGTATGCTTTGACACCATACCACGACCATGTACCCTTTGTCTCCATTCCACGACCATGTACCCTTTGACACTATGCCACGACCATGTACCCTTTGACACCATGCCACGACTGTGTACCCTTTGACACCAGCCAGCGTACCCAGAAGAACTGTTAAACACTATCAACTAAATACTTTTAGTAGTCCTGTAGTCAAGGTACTTAACCACTTCAGTGACAGAGCCATGTTGCACTTCAGGAAAATATTAAACAGGCGCCAGAAACAGAGGACTCTGGACAGTTATTTCACGAGGCAAGGATCCAGTGACTCTCAAGCTGGTCCTAGTGGTATTAAAAGAAAAAGAAGGGAAGTAACCCCGGATAAGGACTTGTTACCTGAAGTCATTTTGGAGGGGGATTCCCCTTCCAACCACTAACATCCTGCCCTGTCATCCTCCCTATCTTCCAGATGCCTGCAACTCTCTTCAATAAAGGTAAGTAAATGTTATTTATTAATCTGTTTGTTATTATTTAGTATTAAAATTAATTTTTGTGAATATTTTTGGATGTATGGAACGGATTAATTGTATTTACATTATTTCTAATGGAAATAAGGTTTCAAATAACGAACTTTTCGTGTTAAGAACTAGCTCCTGGAACGGATTAAGTTCGTTTCTTGAGGGACCACTGTATTATAAAGTTGATATATATTGTAAAGCAGCATCTGTATAAAAAAACTCACCTTTAAGTTTGGTTGTTGTTCTGCTGGTTGATCCACCATCTTCAGTTGTCTCACTGACCTGAAAACAAAATATATTCCATTGCATAAGTCAGTTTTTAGCATTTAAAGAAAAGCCACATAATACATTCTCAATTGTTTTATCAAATTTGAAAATTATATCTAATGGAACAAAGATACTTTTAGTCTGATTAAATAATTAATACAGTGGTACTGACATACGAGCAACTCCCAACTCGAACAATTATGTAAGTGTATTTCTGTAAGTGCTTTTGTAAGTGTATTTTTGGGGGTCTGAAATGGATTAATCTAATTTACATTATTCCTTGTGGAACAAATTCGTTCGGTATTGGCACCTCGAACAGCCTTCTGGTGCGACTAAACTCATAACTCCGAGGTACCACTGTACATTGATTACACAATGTACAGTGGTACTGAGTTACAAGTAGTTCCCAACTTGAACAATTATGTAAATGTATTTTTGTAAGTGCTTTTGTAAGTTTTTTTTTTTGGGGGCATGAAATGGATTAATCTAATTTTCATTATTCCTTATGGGAACAAATTCGTTCGGTATCGGCACTCGAACAGCCTTCTGGAGCGAATTAAGTTCGTAACTCGAGGTAAGAGTATTAATTATTTATTACATCACAAAATATATTAAATAATTAAAGCATCACATAATGTATTAAATAATACATCACACAATGTATTAAATATTTAATTCATCACATAATGTATTAAATACAGTGGTCCCTCGACTAACGTAATTAATCCGTTCCAGGAGCTAGTTCTTAACATGAAAAATACGTAATTCAAAACCTTATTTCCCATAAGAAATAATGTAAATACAATTAATCCGTTCCACCCAAAAATATTCACATACTAAATAATAAAAAACAGATTAATAAATAACATTTACTTACCTTTATTGAAGAGAGTTGCAGGCATCTGGAAGATAGGGAGGATGACAGGGAGAGGGTGTTAGGGGTTTGGGAAGGGGAATCCCTTCAAAAGGACTTCAGGTAACAAGTCCTTATCTGGGGTTACTTCCCCTTCTTGGTCTTTTAATGCCACTAGGACCAGCTTGAGAGTCACTGGATCCCTGCCTCGTGAAATAACTGTCCACAATCCTCTGTTTCTGGCGACTCTTTAATATTTTCCTGAAGTGCAACATGACTCTGTCACTGAAGTGGTTGCACAGATGGCTCATTTCAGCTTGCTCAGGGTGGTGTTTTTCAACAAATGTCTGCAACTCATTCCACTTTGTACACATCTCCTTAATCACTGAAGAAGGCACTTCCTCTCTCTCTTCCTCCTCCTGTGAAGCAATAACCTCACCTCTGGTCTGATGCTGTTCCAGCTCTTGCAGCTCTTCAGTTGTTAGCTCTACCCTGTGCTCCTCCACCAACTCTTCCACATCCTCACCACTCACCTCCAACCCCAGGCTGTTCCCCAATACCACAATATCTTCCACAACAGGCACAGGGTCGTCAGGGTCAGGGTCAGCCTTAAATCTTTCAAAATCCCTCTTTTCAACACAATCTGGCCACAGTGGTCGCCAAGCAGAGTTCAAAGTCCTGGAAGTCACTCCTGCCAAGCCTGGTACGTTCCACACAAGTATTTGTCGCTACACGAGAAAATATTTTGCGAAAATGCTTACGTTACACGATTTTTACGTTATATGGAGCTTACGTTAGTCGGGGTTCCACTGTAATACATCCCACAATGTATTAAATAATACACATCTCACAATGTACTAATAATTTAATACATCACACAATGTACTAATAATTTAATACATCACACAATGTACTAAATACTTAATATATCACATAATGTATTAAACAATACATCACACAATGTATTAAATAATTAATGCATAACATAATGTATTAAATAATGCATCACACAATGTATTAAATAATACATCACACAATGTATTAAGTAACACATTACACAATGTATTAAATAATACATCACACAATGTATTAAATAATACATCACACAATGTATTTAATAATACATCACACAATGTATTAAGTAACACATTACACAATGTATTAAATAATACATCACACAATGTATTAAATAATACATCACACAATGTATTAAATAATTAATACATTGTGTGGTTAATTAAAATAGGAATTCAATTAGCACAAAAAATACAACAACAATATAAGAAATAAATAATGTTGTGATGAATTTATAACATGTTTGTTGGGTGAACAAATAACATGTTTGTTGGTTGAAGAAATAACATGTTTGTTGGGTGAAGAAATAACATGTTTGTTGGGTGAAGAAATAACATGTTTGTTGGGTGAACAAATAACATGTTTGTTGGTGAACAAATAACATGTTTGTTGGGTGAACAAATAACATGTTTGTTGGGTGAACAAATAACATGTTTGTTAGGTGAACAAATAACATGTTTGTTGGGTGAACAAATAACATGTTTGTTGGGTGAACAAATAACATGTTTGTTGGGTGAACAAATAACATGTTTGTTGGGTGAACAAATAACATGTTTGTTGGTGAACAAATAACATGTTTGTTGGGTGAACAAATAACATGTTTGTTGGGTGAACAAATAACATGTTTGTTGGGTGAACAAATAACATGTTTGTTGGGTGAACAAATAACATGTTTGTTAGTGAACAAATAACATGTTTGTTGGGTGAACAAATAACATGTTTGTTAGTGAACAAATAACATGTTTGTTGGGTGAACAAATAACATGTTTGTTGGGTGAACAAATACATGTTTGTTGGGTGAACAAATAACATGTTTGTTGGTGAACAAATAACATGTTTGTTGGGTGAACAAATAACATGTTTGTTGATGAACAAATAACATGTTTGTTGGGTGAACAAATAACATGTTTGTTGGGTGAACAAATAACATGTTTGTTGGGTAACAAATAACATGTTTGTTGGTGAACAAATAACATGTTTGTTGGGTGAACAAATAACATGTTTGTTGGGTGAACAAATAACATGTTTGTTGGGTGAACAAATAACATGTTTGTTGGGTGAACAAATAACATGTTTGTTGGGTGAACAAATAACATGTTTGTTGGGTGAACAAATAACATGTTTGTTGGGTGAACAAATAACATGTTTGTTGGATGAACAAATAACATGTTTGTTAGGTGAACAAATAACATGTTTGTTGGGTGAACAAATAACATGTTTGTTGGGTGAACAAATAACATGTTTGTTGGGTGAACAAATAACATGTTTGTTGTGAACAAATAACATGTTTGTTGGGTGAACAAATAACATGTTTGTTGGTGAACAAATAACATGTTTGTTGGGTGAACAAATAACATGTTTGTTGGGTGAACAAATAACATGTTTGTTGGGTGAACAAATAACATGTTTGTTGGGTGAACAAATAACATATTTGTTAGGTGAACAAATAACATGTTTGTTGGGTGAACAAATAACATGTTTGTTGGGTGAACAAATAACATGTTTGTTGGGTGAACAAATAACATGTTTGTTGGGTGAACAAATAACATGTTTGTTGGGTGAACAAATAACATGTTTGTTGGGTGAACAAATAACATGTTTGTTGGGTGAACAAATAACATGTTTGTTAGGTGAACAAATAACATGTTTGTTGGGTGAACAAATAACATGTTTGTTAGGTGAACAAATAACATGTTTGTTGGGTGAACAAATAACATGTTTGTTGGGTGAACAAATAACATGTTTGTTGGGTGAACAAATAACATGTTTGTTGGGTGGACAAATAACATTTAACTCTTTCAGTGTTCTTTACAGAGATCAATATCATTGATATCAATGTTCTTTACAAAGATCAATGTTATTAATGCCAATGTTTTTTTACAAAGATCTACATTACTATAATAATAATATCTTTATTTCTTCAAGTACATGTATGTACATGGTATACAGACAATAACTGACATAAATGACATATAGAAAGTCCTTTGTTATCCTGAGCATTTCCCGCAAATTAGATCAGTTTTGTCCCAGGATGCAACCCACACCAGTCCACTAACACCCAGGTACAGATTTTAGACTGATGGGTGAACAGGGACAACAGGTGTCTTATGGAAACATGTCCTAATGTTTCCTGGCGTGAGGCGAGTGTGCTAGCGATGGAGCTACACGATACTGATTGTGATCAATGTTCTTTACAAATATTTACATTATTGTCATCAATGTGTCTACCTCCCAGGCAGACAGTGTCTACTTCCCAGGCAGACAGTGTCTACCTACCAGGCAGACAGTGTCTACCTCCCAGGCAGTGTCTACCTCCCAGGCAGACAGTGTCTACTTCCCAGGTAGACAGTGTCTACTTCCCAGGCAGACAGTGTCTACCTACCAGGCAGACAGTGTCTACCTCCCAGGCAGACAGTGTCTACCTCCCAGGCAGTGTCTACCTCCCAGGCAGTGTCTACTTCCCAGGTAGACAGTGTCTACCAACCAGGCAGACAGTGTCTACCTCCCAGGCAGACAGTGTCTACCTCCCAGGCAGTGTCTACCTCCCAGGCAGACAGTGTCTACCTCCCAGGCAGACAGTGTCTACTTCCCAGGCAGACAGTGTCTACCTCCCAGGCAGACAGTGTCTACTTCCCAAGCAGACAGTGTCTACCTACCAGGCAGACAGTGTCTACCTCCCAGGCAGACAGTGTCTATCTCCCAGGCAGTGTCTACCTCCCAGGCAGACAGTGTCTACCTCCCAGGCAGACAGTGTCTACTTCCCAGGCAGACAGTGTCTACCTCCCAGGCAGAGTGTCTACTTCCCAGGCAGACAGTGTCTACCTACCAGGCAGACAGTGTCTACCTCCCAGGCAGACAGTGTCTATCTCCCAGGCAGTGTCTACCTCCCAGGCAGACAGTGTCTACCTCCCAGGCAGACAGTGTCTACTCCCAGGCAGACAGTGTCTACCTCCCAGGCAGACCGTGTCTACCTCCCAGGCAGTGTCTACCTCCCAGGCAGACAGTGTCTACCTCCCAGGCAGACAGTGTCTACCTCCCAGGCAGACAGTGTCTACCTCCCAGGCAGACAGTGTCTACCTCCCAGGCAGACAGTGTCTATCTCCCAGGCAGTGTCTACCTCCCAGGCAGTGTCTACCTCCCAGGCAGACAGTGTCGACCTCCCAGGCAGACAGTGTCTACTTCCCAGGCAGACCGTGTCTACCTCCCAGGCAGACCGTGTCTACCTCCCAGGCAGTGTCTACCTCCCAGGCAGACAGTGTCTACCTCCCAGGCAGACAGTGTCTATCTCCCAGGCAGTGTCTACCTCCCAGGCAGACAGTGTCGACCTCCCAGGCAGACAGTGTCTACCTCCCAGGCAGACCGTGTCTACCTCCCAGGCAGACCGTGTCTACCTCCCAGGCAGTGTCTACCTCCCAGGCAGAAAGTGTCTACCTCCCAGGCAGACAGTGTCTACCCCCCAGGCAGACAGTGTCTACCTCCCAGGCAGACAATGTCTACCTCCCAGGCAGACAATGTCTACCTCCAAGGCAGACAGTGTCTACCTCCCAGGCAGACAGTGTCTACCTCCCAGGCAGACAGTGTCTACCTCCCAGGCATATGTGCCTACCTCCCAGGCAGACAGTGCCTACCTCCCAGGCAGACAGTGCCTACCTCCCAGGCAGACAGTGTCTACCTCCCAGGCAGACAGTGTCTACCTCCCAGGCAGACAGTGTCTACCTCCCAGGATGACAGTGTCTATCTCCCAGGCAGACAGTGTCTACCTCCCATGCAGACAGTGTCTACCTCCCAGGCAGACAGAGTATACCACCCAGGTAGACAGTGTCTATCTCACAGGCATGCAGTTTCTATCTCACAGGCAGACAGTGTCTACCTCCCAGACAGTCTACCTCCCAGGTAGACAGTGTCTACCTCCCAGGCAGACTGTCTACTTCCCAGACAGTGTCTACCTCCCCGGCAGACTGTCTACTTCCCAGACAGTGTCTACCTCCCAGGCAGACTGTCTACTTCCCAGACAGTGTCTACCTTCCCGGCAGACTGTCTACTTCCCAGACAGTGTCTACCTCCCAGGCAGACAGTATCTCCCTGGCAGACTGTCTACTTCCCAGACAGTGTCTACCTCACCGGCAGACAGTGTCTACCTCCCGGCAGACAGTGCCTACCTCCCCGGCAGATAGTGTCTACCTCCCAGGCAGACAGTGTCTACCTCCCAGGCAGACAGTGTCTACCTTCCAAACAGTGTCTACCTCCCAGGCAGACAGTGTCTACCTTCCAGACAGTGTCTACTCCCAGGCAGACAGTGTCTACCTTCCAGACAGTGTCTACCTCCCAGGCAGACAGTGTCTACCTTCCAGACAGTGTCTACCTCCCAGGCAGACAGTGTCACCTCCCAGGCAGACAATGTCTACCTTCCAGACAGTGTCACCTCCCAGGCAGACAATGTCTACCTTCCAGACAGTGTCTACTTCCAGACAGTGTCACCTCCCAGGCAGACAAAGAGGTATAATGTCACCTTGATGGGAAACCTCACCTTAATAATGAATTGAAATAGACAATAAATACAAGAACAACTATACAACAGTGGGGATCCAGAGCTACAACAGTGGGGACCCAGAACTACTATACAACAGTGGGGATCCAGAGCCACAATACAACAGTGAGGCCTCAGAACTACTATATAACAGTAGGGCTCCAGAACTACTATACAACAGTGGAAACCCTGAGCTAACACAACAGTGGGGTCCCAGAACTACTATACAACAGTAGGCCCAACATTACTGACAACAGTGGGGCCCAGAAGTACTATTCAACAGTGAGGGCCCACGAACTGCTATACAACATTGGGGTCCCAAACTACTGAACAACAGTGGGGCCCAGAACTACTATACAACAGTGGGGAACCAGAACTAATATACAACATTGTTGCCTCAGAACTGTGTTGAGTGTGTGGAGGGGGCTCTGGGTATTTACTGTGTTGAGTGTGGAGGGTAGCTCTGGGTACTTACTACACTGTGTTGAGTGTGGAGGGTGGCTCTGGGACTTACTACACTGTGTGTTAGGGGGTGGCTCCACTACACACGTGGGGGTGGAGGGTGCTGGACTTACTACTGTGTGTTGAGTGTGGAGGGTAGCTCTGGACTTACTACACTGTGTGTTGAGTGTGTGAGGGTAGCTCTGGGTACTTACTACACTGTGTAGAGTGTGGAGGGTGGCTCTGGGACTTACTACACGTGTGTTGAGCGGTGGAGGGTGGCTCTGGGTACTTACTACACGTGTGTTGAGCGTGTGAGGGTGGCTCTGGGTACTACTACACTGTGTTGAGTGTGTGAGGGTGGCTCTGGGTACTTACTTTACTGTGTTGATGTGTGGAGGGTGGATCTGGGACTACTGTTACTGTGTTGAGTGTGTGGAGGGTGGCTCTGGTACTTACTACACTGTGTTGAGTGTGTGGAGGTGGCTCTGGATTTACTGTGTGATGAGTGTGTGGAGGGTGGCTCTGGGTACTTACTACACTGTGTGTTGGGTGTGAGGGTGCTCTGGGTATTTACTGTGTTGAGGTGTGGAGGGTGGCTTGGTACTTACTACACTGTGTGTTGAGTGTGGAGGGTGGCTCTGGGTACTTACTGCACTGTGTGTGAGTGTGGAGGGTGGCTCTGGGTACTTACTACACTGTGTTGAGCGTGTGAGGTGGCTCTGGAGACTTACTAACTGTGTGTTGAGTGGTGGAGGGTGGCTCTGGGTACTTACTACACTGTGTTGAGTGTGTGCAGGGTGGCTCTGGGTATTTCTACTGTGTGTTGAGTGTGTGGAGGGTGGCTCTGGCACTTACTACACTGTGTTGAGGTGTGGAGGGTGGCTCTGGGTACTTACTACACTGTGTGTTGAGGTGTGGAGGGTGGCTCTGAGTACTTACTACACTGTGTGTGAGGTGTGGAGGGTGGCTCTGGGTACTTACTACACTGTGTGTTGAGTGTGGAGGGTAGCTCTGGTATTTTACTGTGTGTTGAGGTGTGGAGGGTGGCTCTGGACTTACTACACTGTTTGTTGAGTGTGTGGAGGGTGGCTCTGGGTACTTACTTTACTGTGTGTTGAGTGTGTGGAGGGTGGCTCTGTGTACTTACTACACTGTGTGTTGAGCGTGTGGAGGGTAGCTCTGGGTACTTACTACACTGTGTGTTGAGTGTGTGGAGGGTGGCTCTGGGTACTTATTTTACTGTGTGTTGAGTGTGTGGAGGGTGGCTCTGGGTACTTACTTTACTGTGTGTTGAGTGTGTGGAGGGTGGCTCTGGGTACTTACTACACTGTGTGTTGAGTGTGTGGAGGGTGGCTCTGGGTACTTACTACACTGTGTGTTGAGTGTGTGGAGGGTGGCTCTGGGTACTTACTGCACTGTGTGTTGAGCGTGTGGAGGGTGGCTCTGGGTACTTACTACACTGTGTTGAGCGTGTGGAGGGTGGCTCTGGGTACTTACTACACTGTGTGTTGAGTGTGTGGAGGGTGGCTCTGGTACTTACTACACTGTGTGTTGAGGTGTGAGGTGGCTCTGGGATTTACTAGTGTGTTGAGGTGTGGAGGGTGGCTCTGGGACTTACTACAAGTGTGTTGAGTGTGGAGGGTGCCTGGCTACTTACTACACTGTGTGTTGATGTGTGGAGGGTGGCTCTGGGTACTTACTACACTGTGTGTTGAGCGTGTGGAGGGTGGCTCTGAGTACTTACTACACTGGTGTTGAGCGTGTGGAGGGTGGCTCTGGGAACTTACTACACTGTGTGTTGAGGTGGAGGGTAGCTCTGGGTATTTTACTGTGTGTTGAGTGTGTGGAGGGTGGCTCTGGGTACTTACTCACACTGTGTGTTGAGTGTGGAGGGTGGCTCTGGGACTTACTCACTGTGTGTTGAGTGTGGAGGGTGGCTCTAGGCACTTACTTTACTGTGTGTTGAGTGTGTGGAGGGTGCTTGGCATTTACTACTGTGTGTTGAGTGTGTGAGAAAGGGCTCTGGTACTTACTACACTGTGTGCTTGGTGTGTGGAGGGTGGCTCTGGTACTTACTTACTGTGTGTTGAGTGTGTGAGGGTGGCTCTGGGTACTACTTTACTGTGTGTTGAGTGTGGAGGGTGGCTCTGGGTACTTACTACACGTGTGTTGAGTGTGTGGAGGGTGGCTCTGGGTATTACTTACTGTGTGTTGAGGTGTGGAGGGTAGCCTGGACTTACTCACTGTGTTTGAGTGTGTGGAGGGTAGCTCTGGACTTACTACACTGTGTGTGAGTGTGGAGGGTGGCTCTGGGTACTTACTACACTGTGTATTGAGTGTGTGGAGGGTGCTCTGGGTACTTACTACACTGTGTGTTGAGTGTGTGGAGGGTGGCTCTGGGCACTTACTTTACTGTGTGTTGAGTGTGGAGGGTGGCTCTGGTACTTACTACACTGTGTGTTGAGTGTGTGGAGGGTGGCTCTAGGTACTTACTACACTGTGTTGAGTTTGTGGAGGGTGGCTCTGGGTACTTATCACTGTGTGTTGAGTGTGTGGAGGGTGGCTCTGGGATTTACTACAGTGTGTTGAGTGTGTGGAGGGTGCTCTGGGTACTTATACTGTGTGTTGAGTGTGTGAGGGTGGCTCTGGGTACTTACTACTGTGTGTTGAGTGTGTGGAGGTGGCTCTGGGTACTTACTTACTGTGTGTTGAGTGTGTGGAGGGTGGCTCTGGGTACTTACTACACTGTGTGTTGAGTGTGTGGAGGGTAGCTCTGGGTACTTACTACACTGTGTGTTGAGTGTGTGGAGGGTGGCTCTGGGTACTTACTTTACTGTGTGTTGAGTGTGTGGAGGGTGGCTCTGGGTACTTACTACACTGTGTGTTGAGTGTGTGGAGGGTGGCTCTGCGTACTTACTACACTGTGTGTTGAGTTTGTGGAGGGTGGCTCTGGGTACTTACTACACTGTGTGTTGAGTTTGTGGAGGGTGGCTCTGGGTACTTACTACACTGTGTGTTGAGTGTGTGGAGGGTGGCTCTGCGTACTTACTACACTGTGTGTTGAGTGTGTGGAGGGTGGCTCTGGGTACTTACTACACTGTGTGTTGAATGTGTGGAGGGTAGCTCTGGGTACTTTACTGTGTGTTGAGTGTGTGGAGGGTAGCTCTGGGTACTTACTACACTGTGTGTTGAGTGTGTGGAGGGTGGCTCTGGGTACTTACTACACTGTGTGTTGAGTGTGTGGAAGGTGGCTCTGGGTACTTACTACACTGTGTGTTGAGTGTGTGGAGGGTGGCTCTGGGTACTTACTTTACTGTGTGTTGAGTGTGTGGAGGGTGGCTCTGGGTACTTACTTTACTGTGTGTTGAGTGTGTGGAGGGTAGCTCTGGGTACTTACTACACTGTGTGTTGAGTGTGTGGAGGGTGGCTCTGGGTACTTACTTTACTGTGTGTTGAGTGTGTGGAGGGTGGCTCTGGGTACTTACTACACTGTGTGTTGAGTGTGTGGAGGGTAGCTCTGGGTACTTACTTTACTGTGTGTTGAGTGTGTGGAGGGTGGCTCTTGGAACTTACTTTCCTGTGAGTCGAGTGTGTGGAGAGTGGCTCTGGGTACTTACTTTACTGTTTGTTGAGTGTGTGAAGTGTGGCTCTGGGTACTTTACTGTGTGTTGAGTGTGTGGAGGGCGGTTCTGTGTACTTTACTGTGTGTTGAGTGTGTGGAGGTTGCCTCTGGGTACTTACTACACTGTGTGTTGAGTTTGTGGAGGGTGGCTCTGAGTTTTTACTACACTGTGTGTTGAGTGTGTGGAGGGTGGCTCTGGGTACTTACTACACTGTGTTGAGTATGTGGAGGTTGGCTCTGGGTACTTACTTTACTGTGTGTCGAGAGTCTGGACGGTGGATCTGGGAACTTTAATGTGTTGAGTGTGTGGAGGGTGGCTCTGGGTACTTTAATGTATTGAGTGTGTGTGGAGGGTAACTCTGGGTACTTTACTGTGTTGAGTGTGTGGAGGGTGGCTCTGGGTACTTTACTGTATGTTGAGTGTGTGGAAGCAGGCTCTGGGTACTTACATTACTGTGTGTTGAGTGTGTGGGGGGCGGCTATTGGTACTTTACTGTGTTGAGTGTGAGGAGGATAGCTCTGGGTACTTACTTTACTGAGAGTTGAGTGTCTGGATGTTGGCTCTGGGTACTTTACTGTGTGTCGGGTGAATGGACTGCGGCTCTGGGTTCTTACTTTACTGTGTGTCGGGTGAATGGACTGCGGCTCTGGGTTCTTACTTTACTGTGTGTCGGGTGAATGGACTGCGGCTCTGGGTTCTTACTTTACTGTGCTGAATGTGTGGAGGGTAGCTCAAGGTACTTTAATGATTGTTGGGTGTGTGGAGGGCGGCTCTGGGTACTTACTTTACTGTATGTTGAGTGTATGGAGCGCGGCTCTGGGTACTTTACTGTGTTGAGGGCAGCTCTGGGTACTTTACTGTGTTGAGTGTGAGGAGGATAGCTCTGGGTACTTACTTTACTGAGAGTTGAGTGTCTGGATGTTGGCTCTGGGTACTTTACTGTGTGGCGAGTGAATGGACTGCGGCTCTGGGTTCTTACTTTACTTTGCTGAATTTGTGGAGGTTGGCTCAATATACTTTAATGATTGTTGGGTGTGTGGAGGGCGGCTCTGGGTACTTACTTTACTGTGTGTTGAGTGTGTCGAGGGTGGCTATGGGTTCTTATTTTACTGTGTTGAGTGTGTGGAGGGTGGCTCTGGGTACTTACTTTACTGTGTGTTGAGTGTGTCGAGGGCGGCTATGGGTTCTTATTTTACTGTGTTGAGTGTGTGGAGGGTGGCTCTGGGTTCTTACTTGACAGTGTTGAGTGTGTAAAGGGTTGCTCTGTGGACTTACTTTACTGTGTGTTGAGTGTGTGGATGGGGCTCTGGGTTCTTACTTTACTGTGAGTTGAGTGTGTGGATGGGGCTCTGGGTACTTACTTTACTGTGTGTCGAGAGTGTGGAGGGTGGCTCTGGGTACTTACTTTACTGAGTGTTGAGTGTACACAGGGTGGTTCTGGGTAACAAAAAAGGCACAATACCGTGACTGGAACAATACACACACACATGTAAATGGTCCAAGTCGGGCTGAAACGTCGTCGTAAGCTCCTCTCTTTTATATGTGCGGGTTGTGTGTGTGTGGTTCTGGGTACTTACTTTACTGTATTGAGTGTGTGGAGGGTGGCTCTGGGTACTTTACTGAGTGTTGGGTGTGTGGAGGGTGGCTCTGGGTACTTTACTGTGTGTTGAATGTGTGGAGGGCGGCTCTGTGTACTTTACTGTGTGTTGAGGAGAGCTCTGGGTACTTACTTTAATGTGTGTTGAGTGTGTGGAGGGTGGCTCTGGGAACTTTACTGTGTGTTGAATGTGTGGAGGGCGGCTCTGTGTACTTTACTGTGTGTTGAGGAGAGCTCTGGGTACTTACTTTAATGTGTGTTGAGTGTGTGGAGGGTGGCTCATGGTAATTTACTGAGTGTTGAATGTGTGGAGGGTGGCTCTGTGTACTTTACTGTGTGTTGGGTGTGTGGAGGGTGGCTCATGGTACTTTACTGAGTGTTGGGTGTGTGGAGGGTGGCTCTGTGTACTTTACTGTGTGTTGAGGAGAGCTCTGGGTACTTACTTTAATGTGTGTTGAGTGTGTGGAGGGTGGCTCTGGGAACTTTACTGTGTGTTGAATGTGTGGAGGGCGGCTCTGTGTACTTTACTGTGTGTTGAGGAGAGCTCTGGGTACTTACTTTAATGTGTGTTGAGTGTGTGGAGGGTGGCTCATGGTAATTTACTGAGTGTTGAATGTGTGGAGGGTGGCTCTGTGTACTTTACTGTGTGTTGGGTGTGTGGAGGGTGGCTCATGGTACTTTACTGAGTGTTGGGTGTGTGGAGGGTGGCTCTGTGTACTTTACTGTGTGTTGGGTGTGTGGAGGGTGGCTCATGGTACTTTACTGAGTGTTGGGTGTGTGGAGGGTGGCTCTGTGTACTTTACTGAGTGTTGGGTGTGTGGAGGGTGGCTCTGGGTACTTTACTGAGTGTTGGGTGTGTGGAGGGTGGCTCTGGGTACTTTACTGTGTGTTGAGGGGAGCTCTGGGTACTTACTTTAATGTGTGTTGTGTGGAGGGTGGCTCTGGGAACTTACTTTACTGTGTGTCGAGTGTGTGAAAGGCGGCTCTGGGTTCTTACTTTACTGTGTTGTGTGTGGAGGGTGGCTCTGGATTCTTAATTGCTGTGTTGAGTGTGAGGAGGGCACCTCTGGGTACTTACTTTACTGTAGGTTGAGAGTGTGTAGGTTGGCTCTGGGTACTTTACTGTTGAGTGTGTGGATGGTGACTCTTATTACTTACTTTCCTGTGTGTTGAGTGTGTGGTGGGTAGCTCTGGGTATTTACTTTACTGTGTGTTGAGTGTGTGTAGGGTGGCTCTGGGTTCTTTTCTGTGTGTTGAGTATATGGAGGGTTTCTCTGGGTACTTACTTTACTTGTGTTGAGTGTGTGGATGGCGGCTTTGGGTACTTACTTTACTGTGTGTTGAGTGTGTGGAGGGTGGCTCTGGGTTCTTACTTTACTGTGTGTTGAGTGTGTGGAGGGTGGCTCTGGGTACTTACTTTACTGTGTGTTGAGTGTGTGTAGGGTGGCTCTGGGTTCTTTTCTGTGTGTTGAGTATATGGAGGGTTTCTCTGGGTACTTACTTTACTTGTGTTGAGTGTGTGGATGGCGGCTTTGGGTACTTACTTTACTGTGTGTTGAGTGTGTGGAGGGTGGCTCTGGGTTCTTACTTTACTGTGTGTTGAGTGTGTGGATGGCGGCTTTGGGTACTTACTTTACTGTGTGTTGAGTGTGTGGAGGGTGGCTCTGGGTTCTTACTTTACTGTGTGTTGAGTGTGTGGAGGGTTTCTCTGGGTACTTACTTTACTTGTGTTGAGTGTGTGGAAGCAGGCTCTGGGTACTGTATGTTGAGTGTGTGGAAGCAGGCTTTGGGTTCTTACTTTACTGTGTGTTAGTGTGTGGAGGTGGCTCTGGGTACTTACTTTACTGTGTTGAGTGTGTGGAGTGGCTCTGGGTACTTTACTGTGTGATGAGTGTATGGATGGTGGCTCTGGGTATTTTACTGTGTTGAGTGTGTGAGGGTGGCTTTGTGTACTTTAGTGTGTGTTGAAAGTGTGAGGAAGCTCTGGGTCCTTGTTTTACTGTGTGTTGAGTGAGTGGAGGGTGGCTCTGAGTACTTACTTTACTGTGTGTTGAGTGTGTGGAGGGCGGCTTTGGGTACTTTACTGTTTAGCTGGAGAGGGTTTAGGGGGTCAACGCCCCCGCGGCTCGGTCTGAGACCAGGCGTTGTGGTGGATCAGGGTCCAATTAACCAGGCTATTAATGCTGGCCGCACGCAAACTGACGTACGAACCACAGCCCGGTTGATCAGGTACTGACTTTAGGTGCCTGTCCAATGCCTTCTTGAAAACAGCCAGGGGTCTATTTTTATTCCCTTTTATGTATGCTGGGAGGCAGTTGAACAGTCTTTGGCCCCGGACATTTGTTGTGTTGTCTCTCAATGAACTCGTGGCGCCCCTGCTTTTCACTGGGGAATGTTGTATCTCCTGCCTAGTGTTTGGCTTTCATAGGGAGTGATTTTCGTGTGCATGTTTGGTACCAATCCCTCAAAGACCTTCGAAGTGTATATTATCATGTATATCTCTCGCCTGCATTCCAGGGAATACATATTAAGGACGTTCAACTATTCGCAGTAATTTAGGTACCTTATCGTGCTTATGTGTGCTGTGAAAGTTCTTTGTACACTCTTCAGGTTAGCAGTCTCGCTTGCCTTGAAGGAGGCAGTGAGTGTACAACAGTATTTCATCCTAGAGAGAACAAACGATTTGAAGAGAATCATCATGGGCTTGGCGTCCCTAGTATTGGTTATCATACATGTCTGTACTTCAATTATGTTGTGATCTGTGTGTATTGTCTTTGATACGGTTATATTACGTATCAGATCGTCGTTGTTAGTGAAGATGAGGTCTAGCGTATTTTCTAGTCTTGTAGGCTCTAATATTTGCTGGTTTAAAGTGAATTTGGTGCAGAGATTTAATACTTCATGTGTGTTTGCTATACCTCTCCATTTTAGGTGTCTTAAGATGAAATCTCCTAGTAGTAAGATGTTTGGGGCAGGAGTTGGGAGATTTTTGCGAGAGTGGTCAATTTTTAAAATCTGCTCCTGGAATTCCTGGGAAGTTGGGTCTGGAGGCTTGTATACCACCACAATGACAAGGTTTTGGTTTTCATTCTTTACGGCCAAAACTAACATTACATCATTTGAAGTGTTTAGCTGTACTGAGCAAATGAGTGACTCTGTGACGTACAGGCCACTCTCCCCTTGTTACCTGTTTAGTCTATCGCATCTGAATAGGTTATAACCTGGGATCCATATTTCGTTGTCACAATGATCCTTTATGTGGGTCTCTGTGAATGCTGCAAACATTGCATTTGACTCCATGAGCAGTCCCTTGATGTAAGGAATTTTGTTGTTTTTTGACGGCTTTAGTCCCTGTATGTTTGCAAAGACAAATGTCGTTATATTGGTGGAGTTTAGGGGGGTTTTATTTGCTGGCTCTAATATCTGTTGTTCTGGAGTGGAGGTAAATGTCTGTGCCTCTGCCCCAGAAGTATTTTCAGTTGGTGTATGATTATTGTCATTTCTTGCCATTTTTTCCCCCCTCCTGGCCCTAAAAAAAACCTATGTCCCAGGAAAGGTTATGGCCTCTTTTGTTTGCCATAGTCTGGCTGGTCTGTGTCTTCTTGTCCCCTTTAGATGATGTGCCTGGCAGTATGCGTTGTAACATACTGTGGAGGGTGACTCTGGGTACTTACTTTACTGTTTGTTGAGTGTGTGGAGGGTGGCTTTTGTTACTCACCTTTTTGTGGTTGCAGGGTCGAGACTCAGCTCCTGGCCCTGCCTCTTCACTGACCTCTACTGGGTCCTGTCTCTCCTTGCTCCATAAGCTTTATGGAGCAGGGTTTCCCTGCCTCCACTACATCACTTGCCAGACTATTCCACTTTCTGACAACTCTATTGCTGAAGAAATACTTCCAAACATCCCTTTGACTCATCTGAATTTTCAACTTCCAATTGTGGCCCCTTGTTTATGTGTACCATCTCTGGACCATCCTGTCTCTGTCCACCTTATCTATTCCTCGCAGTATTTTGTATGTCGTTATAATGTCTCCCTAACCCTCCTGTCCTCCAGTGTCGTCAGGCGATTTCCATAACCTTTCTTCGTAGGACATTCCCTTAGCTCGGAACTAGCCTTGTTGCAAATCTTGCACTTCTCTAATTTCTTGATGTGTTTGACTAGGTGTGGGTTCCAAACTGGTGCTGCATACTCCAGTATGGGCCTGACGTACACAGTCTAAGAGTCTTGAACAGTTCCTTACTCAGGTATCGAAACGCTATTCTCAAGTTTCCAGGTATGCATATGCTGCAGTAGTTATCTGCTTGATGTATGTTTCCAGAGACGTGCTCGATTATACTCACCCTACGATCTTTCCCTTGAGTGAGGTTTGCAGTCTTTGGCCACCTAGCCTATACTCTGTCTGCGGTCTTCTTTGCCCTTCCCTGATCTTCATGACTTTGCATTTGGCAGGGTTAAATTCGAGAGCCAGTTGCTGGACCACGCATCCAGCCTGCCCAGGTCTCTTTGTAGTCCTGCCTGATCCTCATCTGATTTAATTCTCCTCATTAACTTCACATCATCTGCAAACAGGGGCACTTTTGAGTCTATCCCTTCCTTCATGTCATTCACATACCAAAAATAGCACTGGTCCTAGGACTGACCCCTGTGGGACCCGATCATCACAGTCACCCACTGTGATACCTCATCATGTACCATGACTAGTTGTTGCCTCCTGTCAGGTATTCTCTGATTCATTGCAGTGCCCTTCTTGTTATATGTGCTAATTCTCTAGCTTCTCACTAATCTCTTGTGAGGAACTGTGTTGAAGGCCTTCTGCAGTCCAAGAAAATGCAATCAACCCACCCAAAGAGTACGTTTCATTTATTCAGCATTTAACATTAAGGGCCCCATCGTTAAATCAGTACCTTGGTTTAGCCAATCATAATTTGGGTCTGATAATTGCGAAGGTGATGTAGTAGCACTCACGATTCACTCTTGCCAGATTCATTTAACTGCTGGTTGATCATGGTTGTCTTTCTGTCTTTAGGCTGTTGTCTTCCTCTTGATTACCATGATACAATTATTTTCCAAAGTCTTGTACATAGTGTACATACTTGTAAATACATATAATCATACTTGGTGAAGGAAAATATAATTTAAAGATTACTGCTGTGTTTATTTTTGCTTCAAGTTCCCTTTATGGCCAGATTACCTGGGTAGTAATACCTCGTGTCTTCTGTTACCTTGTCATAAACTCCAGTAGGTTTTGACACAGGATTTACCTTCCATGAATCCGTGCTGGTTGTCGTTGTCGTTTATAATCTTGTTCCATTCTAGGTGCTCCACCACTCTCCTCCTGATAATCTTCCCTGACTTTGCATATAAAACACGTCAGTGACACTGGTCTATAGTTTAGTGCCTCGTTTCTGTCTCCTTTCTTAAAGATGGTGACTACATTTGCCATCTTCCATACCTCAGAGTAGTTGCCCAGTTTCAAGGGATGTGTTGAAAATTTGGTTAGTGGCACACACAGCATCCCCGCTCCTTCTCTAAGGATCCACTGTGTGTTGGTGTGTGGAGGATGGCTCCAGTACTTACTTTACTGTGTGTTGAATGTGTGGAAGGCAGTTCTGGTACTTACTTTACTGTGTGTTGAGTGTGTGGAGGCGGCTCTGGGAGCGACCATGTCTTTGTCTTGACTGAGGTGTCTCTTTTTATGACAAGTTTTGAAATATTTGGTATATACACATTAGTAACTTACAACATTTCAAATCAAAATCTAGTTAAAACATTAACCTAAAGTTTAACACTTATTTTTAAATAGACTATAAATGATACATACAGTTTTAGAAATTGCATCCATATAACTGACACTAGTTCCCTGGATATTAAAATAAAATATATTTTCTCAATGTTTGTTTGCTTCCTGGAGTTTACCTGGAGAGAATTCCAGGGGTCAATGCCCCGCAGCCGGTCTGTGACCAAGCCTCATGTTGGACCAGAGCCTGATCAACCAGGCTGTTACTGCTGGCTGCCGCAGTCCAACGTACGAACCACAGCCTGGCTGGTCAGGTACCGACTTTAGGTGCCTGTCCAGTGCCTGCTTGAAGACAGCCATGGGTTTGTTGGTAATCCCTTATGTATGCTGGGAGGCAGTTGAACAATCTTGGGCCCCTGACACTTATTGTTTGTCCTCAACATGCTAGTGGCACCCCTGCTTTTTATTGGGGGATGTTACATCGCCTGCTGAGTCTTTTGCTTTCATAGGGAGTGATTTTCGTGTGCAAGTTTGGTACTAATCCTCGAGAATTTTCCACGGAATATAACAATGTATCTCTCCCACCTGCGTTCTAGGGAGTACAGGTTTAGAAACTTCAGTGTTCCCAGTAGTTGAGGTGGTTTATCGCAGTTATGCATGCCATGCCTCTTTAAGGGGCTCCTTG
>WNWK01007453.1:0-94005 GCA_009830355.1 Cherax destructor | reverse complement strand
TTTTAAGTGAGAGATGCCGCGCAGAGATTGGAAAATCGTTTTCCAATCTCTGACCCACATAAGAGCGGAGACTAACATAACTCCGCCACAAGTCTGCCCTTCAACCATATGGTTCGTGAAGGAGACTGGACGCTCAGTATCACTATCTTTATATCTCAGAGAGCTGAGCAGACAGAGGATCGAGCCCATAGTAGTCTTTCTGCTAAATGATCCACAGGAGTTAAGCATACGAAATATCGAGTTTTCAATACCTTAAGTAAGTTGTATGACTAACACTTTATATATATATATATATATATATATATATATATATATATATATATATATATATATATATATATATATATATATATATATATATATATATATACATATATATATATATATATATATATATATAATACTGCAATTGACAGGGGATCGAACCCGTGACGTTTACCCAGCCTCTCGGGACACGTGGTAAATTTCTCAGTGACTTTCCACAGAGCTTCCACAGAGCCTCCCGAACATCAGCCATCCAGTGAACACTGATCATGTTTGCTGGCGCGAGCACATAGTTGGCCATGGATTCTACAGGACTAATTTCATTCTTCCGTTTGGAATATCAGTCTTCCCGAGCAGTACACATATTAATGCATCCACAGAACAAAGTTGTTTTTGAGCAAATACAATACTGCGACTGGCCTTGGATCGAACCCGGTCAGGCCGTGCCGAGTGGATAAAGGCGTCCTGGGAGACTTGGTTAAAGTCACGGGTTCGATCCCCGGTCAGTCGCAGTATTATGTTTGCTTAAAACCACTTTCTTCTAATGATGCTTCCCGTAATTATACAGTTCAACAAAATATTGTGGAATCATCTCTTATTAAGCTTGATGAATAAAATATTTCAAATTTGAGTTCTAGTATCTATAAATTTGACAATTTCATAGTCCAGAATATTGTTCGCAAGCTTAAAGGTAAAAATATTTTTCAAAAAAAAATACGGAGTGTGTTCTTTGTCATACGTCTAATCAAACTTGATGCTGGTCAAAAATATGTACAGGACAGGTTTGTGTGAGGTTTTGTCATCTCTGAGTAAATCGTGTTTGCTGATGACACTGTACTTTTGGGGGATTCTGAAGAGAAGTTGCAGAGGTTGCTGGATGAGTTTGGTAGGGTGTGTAAAAGAAGGAAATTAAAAGTGAACATAGGAAAGAGTAAGGTGATGAGGAAAAAAAAAATAGGTAATGGAAGATTGGATATCAGACTGGAGGGACAGAGAATGGATAAGGCGAATCTATTCAAATATTTGGGAGTGGACGTGTCAGCGTCATAGAATTGACGAGGAGGAAAAAGGTCAGTGGTGCACTGAGGAGTCTGTGGCAACAAAGAACTTTATCCATGAAAGCAAAAAGGGGAATGTATGAGAGTATAATTACACCAACGCTCTTGAAGGTGTGAGGCATGGGTTGTGAATGTTGCAACAAGGAGAAGGCTGGAGGCAGTGGAGATGTCATGTCTGAGGGCAATGTGTGGTGTGAATATAATGCAGAGAATCCGTAGTTTAGAGATTAGGATGAGGTGTGGGATTACCAAAACTATTATCCAGAGAGCTGAGGAGGGGTTATTGAGATGGTTTGGACATGTATAGAGGATGGAACACAATATAATGACTTCGAGAGTGTATAACTGTGTAGTGGAGGGAAGGCGGGGTAGGGGTCGGCCTAGGAAAGATTGGAGGGAGTGGGTAAAGGAGGTTTTGTGTGCGAGGAGGCTTGGACTTCCAGCAAACGTGCGTGAGTGTGTTAGATAGGAGCAAATGGAGACGTGTTGTTGGAGTGTAAGCATGGTAACATTTATGAAAGGATTCAGGGAAACCGTCAGGCCAGACTTCATTCCTGGAGTTCGGAAGTACAGTGCCGGCACTCTGAAGGAGGGGTGTTAATGTTGCAGTTTTATAGCTGTTGTGTAAGCATGCCTCTGGCAAGACAGTCATGGAGTGAATGATGAAGAAAGTTTTTCTTTTTGGGGCCACCCTGCCTTGGTGGGAAACGGCCGATGTGTTAATAAATAAATATTATATATATATATATATATATATATATATATATATATATATATATATATATATATATATATATATATATATATATATGTATATATGTCTGTGTGTGTGTACTCACCTACTCACCTAATTGTGGTTGCAGGGGTCGAGACTCAGCTCTTGGCCCCGCCTCTTCACTGTCCGCTAATGGGTCTCTTCTCTCCGTGCTCCATGAGCTTTATCATACTTCGTCTTAAAGCTATGTATGGTTCCTGTGTGTGTGCGTGTGTGTGTGTGTGTGTGCAACTGTGACAACTTCCACTATGTGTTAGATTCTTTATCTTTTAACCCCACACCTCTTGCCAACACCCGAGCATTCACTTCTCTTACAACTCCCTCTACAAATATATTGAACAACTATGGTGTTATCACACATCTCTGTCTAAGGCTTAATTTTACCGGAAAATTATTTCCCTCTTCCCTGGAAACCCTAACCTGAGATTCGCTCTCGTATCCTGCCATATATTTCATACAATTGAAAAATCTGCCACATTGCTTTCCCTATCTACCCAATCATATGCCTTCTCTAAAAACATAAATGCAATAAAAATGTTCTCATCTTTATCTGAGTATTGTTCACGTATTAGCTTCAGTGTCAGCACTTTGTCTATATATCCACTACCCTTTCTAATAAACCTTCTCGTTCCTCTGTAATCCATATACTTACCCGGTATATTCCACCAGCCGATTCTCTTTTACTTCTTACACTCTCTTTTATCCCTTTCGGTTTTGTAAACAATTTATCACAAGAGAAATATGCATAGGCTCAACCAATTCCTATGTACTCTCCCCCCTTCCATGCATATAGGAACAAATATACCAACCACTCCAAAACTATATCCTACATTTCTGCCTTGATCCCATCTATCCCAGTTGCTTTACCCTCTTTCATTCTATTCACTGCCTCACGCACTTTCCCCACACTCGCACTAGTTTATGTGATTGAGGCTTGATACACCGTTCGCTTATCACTAGACACAGGCGCTTCTGTTTAGTATATTTTTATCCCAATATAATACGGTAAAATTTGACAGTGAAAACACAAGGTCCTGATGTCTGAACATGTCTTTGAGATGTCAGACATGTCCAACTTTATTACATTGTGTGATGCCTGATCAGGAAAGACTCTGTGATGATAGCCAATCAGACTAGCAGACACAAAGGAAAATTTTTACAACAGCCAGTCAGAATAGTAACAGCGCATAGCATTATACAGCAGCCAATCAGAATGGTAGGAACGCAAGAGCATAATCACGGTAGTTAATGAGAGCGGTAGGACTGAGAGAGCGTTGCTATCAGAACAACAAGTCAGTCTTCTCTGTCAGTGAATGTGGAAGCGGCCAGGGACACTCGGAGCGTGAAGGCATACTGCTAATGAAAGGTATCCCAAGGGCAGAGAATACTCTTTTGAACTGATTAAGACTGGTCACTGGAGTTAAGGCCAGTATTCTGGACGTTCATGCAGTAGTAGTAGTAGTAGTAGTAGTAGTAGTAGTAGCAGTAGTAGTAGTAGTAATAATAGTAGTATTAGTAGTAGTAGCAGTAGTAGTAATAGTAGTAGTAGTGATAATAGTAGTAGTAATTCAGCAGTAGTAATAGTAGTAGCAATAGTAGTAGTAGTAGTAGTAGTAGTGATAATAGTAGTAGTAATTCAGCAGTAGTAATAGTAGTAGCAATAGTAGTAGTAGTAGTAGTAGTAGTGATAATAGTAGTAGTAATTCAGCAGTAGTAATAGTAGTAGCAATAGTAGTAGTAGTCTTCCGTTTCTTAAACGAAGCAAACTCCGACATCCTAAATTGATTTCTTTGATTTATATCTTTGACAATCGACTGAAGTTAACACACTCATACTACTAACATACATACACTCATACATAACATACATACACTCATACATAACATACATACTCATACATAACATAATACACTCATACATAACATACATACACTCATACATAACATACATACACTCATACATAACATACATACATCATACATACACTCACATACATACACTCATACATAACATACATACACTCATACATAACACTACATCACATACATACACTCACTAACATACATACACTCATACATAACATACATACACATACATACTCATATACATACCATACACTCATACAAAATCATCATAACATATCACTCATACTAAATACATACACTATACATAACATACATCACTCATACATAACATACATACACTCATACATAACATACATACACTCATACATAACATACATACACTCATACATAACATACATACACTCATACATAACATACATACACTCACACAAAACATACATACACTCATACATAACATACATACACTCATACATAACATACATACACTCATACATAACATACATACCTCACATTTGCTACATGTATAAAAACATACATACACTCATACTACTATTCATAGGACTTTATAGCAAATATACATACACTCACACAAACATACATACACTCATACATAACATACATACACTCATACATAACATACATACACTCATACATAACATACATACACTCATACATAACATACATACACTCATACATAACATACATACACTCATACATAACATACATACACTCATACATAACATACATACACTCATACATAACATACATACACTCACACAAAACATACATACACTCATACATAACATACATACACTCATACATAACATACATACACTCATACATAACATACAAACCCACATTTGTGTTTGTATGTTATGAGAGGTAATTAAAGCACTCACCTACTTTCTAGGTTTGAAGCAAATATACATATTTTACTAAATCTGTTGCTGTTCTACACACTAGGTGCACTAGATGTATATAGATGCTTAAGTATTAGTGCATATGTATAGTTGCTTAAGTCTTAGTGGATGTATATTGTTGCGTAAATATTATTGGATATATATAGTGGCGCAAGTCTTAGTGGATGTATATAGCGGCGCAAGTCTTAGTGGATGTATATAACGGCGCAAGTCTTAGTGGATGTATATAATGGCGCAAGTCTTAGTGGATGTATATAGTGGCGCAAGTCTTAGTGAAGTATATAAGGCGCAAGTCTTAGTGGATGTATATAATGGCGCAAGTCTTAGTGGATGTATATAACGGCGCAAGTCTTAGTGTATGTATATAGTGGCGCAAGTCTTAGTGGATGTATATAGTGGCGCAAGTCCTAGTGGATGTATAGAGTGGCGCAAGTCTTAGTGTATGTATATAATGGCGCAAGGCTTAGTGGATGTATATTGTGGCGCAAGTCTTAGTGGATGTATATAGTGGCGCAAGTCTTAGTGGATGTATATAGTATCGCAAGTCTTAGTGGATGTATATAGTGGCGCAAGTCTTAGTGGATGTATATAGTGGCGCAAGGCTTAGTGGATGTATATAGTGGCGCAAGTCTTAGTGGATGTATATAGTGGCGCAAGTCTTAGTGGATGTATATAGTGGCGCAAGGCTTAGTGGATGTACATAGTGGCGCAAGTCTTAGTGGATGTACATAGTGGCGCAAGTCTTAGTGGATGTATATAGTGGCGCAAGGCTTAGTGGATGTACATAGTGGCGCAAGTCTTAGTGGATGTATATAGTGGCGCAAGTCTTAGTGGATGTATATAGTGGCGCAAGTCTTAGTGGATGTATATAGTGGCGCAAGTCTTAGTGGATGTACATAGTGGCGCAAGTCTTAGTGGATGTATATAATGGCGCAAGTCTTAGTGGATGTACATAGTGGCGCAAGTCTTAGTGGATGTACATAGTGGCGCAAGTCTTAGTGGATGTATATATGGCGCAAGTCTTAGTGGATGTATAGTGGCGCAAGTCTTAGTGGATGACATAGTGGCGCAAGTCTAGTGGATGTATATAGTGGCGCAAGTCTTAGTGGATGTATAGTGCAAGTCTTAGTGGATGTAGTGGCGCAAGTCTTAGTGGATGTATATAGTGGCGCAAGTCTTAGTGGATGTACATAGTGGCGCAAGTCTTAGTGGATGTATATAGTGGCGCAAGTCTTAGTGGATGTATATAGTGGCGCAAGTCTTAGTGGATGTATGTAGTGGCGCAAGTCTTAGTGGATGTATATAATGGCGCAAGTCTTAGTGGATGTATATAGTGGCGCAAGTCTTAGTGGATGTATATAATGGCGCAAGTCTTAGTGGATGTATATAGTGGCGCAAGTCTTAGTGGATGTATATAGTGGCGCAAGTCTTAGTGGATGTATATAGTGGCGCAAGTCTTAGTGGATGTATATAGTGGCCAGTCTTGTGGATAATGGCCAAGTCTTAGTGGATGTAATAGTGGCAAGTCTTAGTGGATGTAATATGGCGCAAGTCTTAGTGGATGTAATAGTGGCGCAAGTCTTAGTGGATGTTTGTGGATTATGATTTATTAATGGCGCAAGTCTTAGTGGATGTATATATGGCAAGTCTTAGTGGTTGTATGATTATTAATGCGCAAGTCTTAGTGGATGTATATAATGGCGCAAGTCTTAGTGGATGTATATAATGGCGCAAGTCTTAGTGGATGTATATAATGGCGCAAGTCTTAGTGGATGTACATAGTGTTACATAACTCTCAGTGGTTTTTTGATATGATTATTTTTTAACCAATTTTTGTTAATTAAAATTTCGGATAATTCTTATCCTTTAGTTGAATTAACGTTTATAATCACACATTTTACTTGATTTATTGTTTTTTGAACTAATTTCTACTTTGTTATAGTGAGAGTGTGACAGGAAGCAGGAGATACGCTGATTGGCTAGGAAATCCAGTGATTTATAATAGGATAGGAAGTTCCTAGCAATATCTCCGATACCTCTAATTAATTAACATTCACATAATTTTACGTTAATTCTAAGTATATAATTTGCAGCATACACTAATCCCAGTGCAGTTATTATTGGCGTATGAATTTGTACAAAAAGAAACTCAACGTTCACGAGAGATGCATTCTAACACAAACATGGTCAGAAACCTGAGAAAATGGTGTCATCAATCTCTAGGGTGACGCGTTTATAAGATAAAAACGTCAAATATCGTAGCAGCTCCCACCTTCGTCTTCCCCCACCACCTCCACTCACCCAAACCCCTCCCCAAACCCCTCCCCAAACCCCTTCCCAGCAAGTCTACGAAGCACATAAAGCAACGGAGCATGCACTAAAATAATTTACCCTGGAAAGTGCATCTGCTGCGACATTAGCCTAGACTTTCACACGTTCAGTAACTTTACGGTATTGTAAAATTAAGTTGCATCTGGTTAATTTACGTGTGTAATTTTTCACTTTATAAACCAATGTCAGTGGTTTATGGTCAGTAAGTACTTCAATGGATTATGGTCAGTAAGTACTTCAATGGTTTATGGTCAGTAAGTACTTCAGTGGACAAACATGACTCGCGTGACTCATTGTCTACATTGACAAATACTTAAAGAAATACTGGTTTCTTACTTTGTAATATATATATATATATATATATATATATATATATATATATATATATATATATATATATATATATATATATATATATATATATATGCAAGACAACCACTATGAAAAAATAGAAGAATTCCAAGCGCTTTCGTGACTACTACTGTGATCTTTTTGCATATATATATATATATTTTTTTTTTTTTTTTTTTTTTTTTTTTTTTTTTTTCAACATGTCGGCCGTCTCCCACCGAGGCAGGGTGACCCAAAAGAAAGAAAATCCCCAAAAGAAAAAACTTTCATCATCATTCAACACTTTCACCACACTCATACATAATCACTGTCTTTGCAGAGGAGCTCAGATACGACAGCTGAGAAAAGTCCCTCCCAGCTGTCACTATCTCAGACCCCTCCTTTAAAGTGCAGGCATTGTACTTCCCATTTCCAGGACTCAAGTCCAACTAAATCAATTAACTGGTTTCCCTGAATCCCTTCACAGAATGTTACCCTGCTCACACTCCAACAGATCGTCATGTCCCAAAACCATTCGTCTCCATTCACTCCTATCTAACACGCTCACACATGATTGCTGGAAGTCCAAGCCCTCGCCCACAAAACCTCCTTTACCCCTTCCTCCAACCTTTTCTAGGACGACCCCTACCCCGCCTTCCTTCCCCTACAGATTTATACGCTCTCCAAGTCATTCTACTTTGATCCATTCTCTCTAAATGACCAAACCACCTCAACAACCCCTCTTCAGCCCTCTGACAAATACTTTTAGTAACTCCACACCTTCTCATAATTTCCACATTCCGAATTTTCTGCATAATATTTACACCACACATTGCCCTTAGACAGGACATCTTCACTGCCTCCAGCCTCCTCCTCGCTGCAGCATTTGCAACCCATGCTTCACACCCATATAGAGTGTTGGTACCACTATACTTTCGTACATTCCCTTCTTTGCCTCCATGGATAACGTTTTTGTCTCCACAGATACCTCAACGCACCCTCACCTTTTTTCTTCATCAATTCTATGGTTAACCTCATCCTTCATAAACCCATCCGCTGACACGTCAACTCCCAAATATCTGAAAACATTTACTTCTTCCATAATCCCTCTCTTCAATGTGATATCCAATTTTTCTTTATTTAAATCGTTTGATACCCTCATCACCTTACTCTTATCTATGTTCACTTTTAACTTTCTACCTTTACACACTCTCCCAAACTCGTCCACTAACCTTTGCAACTTTTCTTTAGAATCTCCCATAAGCACAGTATCATCAGCAAAAAGTAACTGTGTCAACTCCCATTTTGCATTTAATTCTCCATAATTTAATCCCACCCCTCTCCCCAACACCCTAGCATTTACTTATTTTACAACCCCATCTATAAATATAATAAACAACCATGGTGACATTACACATCCCTGTCTAAGACCTACTTTTACCGGGAAGTAATCTCCCTCTCTCCTACACACCCTAACCTGAGCCTCACTATCCTCATAAAAACTCTTTACAGCCTTCAGTAACTTACTACCTATTCCATACACTTGCAACATTTGCCACATTGCTCCCCTATCCACTCTATCATATGCCTTTTCTAAATCCATAAATGCAATAAAAACTTCTCTACCTTTATCTAAATACTGTTCAAATATATGCTTCACTGTAAACACTTGATCTACACATCCCCTACCCACTCTAAAGCCTCCTTGCTCATCTGCAATCCTACTCTCTGTCTTACCTCTAATTCTTTCAATAATAACCCTGCCATACACTTTACCTGGTATACTCAGTAAACTTATTCCCTATAATTTTTACACTCTCTTTTATCCCCTTCCCTTTATATAAAGGAACTATACATGCTCGCTGCCAATCCCTAGGTACCTTCCCTCTTTCATACATTTATTAAACAAAAATACCAACCACTCCAGCACTATATCCCCCTGCTTTTAACATTTCTGTCATGATTCCGTCAATTCCAGCTGCTTTACCCACTTTCATTCTACGTAATGCCTCACGCACCTCCCCCACACTCACATCCTGCTCTTCTTCACCCCTAAACGATGTTGTACCTCCCTGTCCAGTACATGAAATTATCGCCTCCCTCTTTTCATCGACATTTAAAAGTTCCTCAAAATATTCCCGCCCTCTACCCAATACCTCCAGCTCCACATCTACTAACTCCCCAACTCTGTTTTTAACTGACAAATCCATTCGTTCCCTAGGCTTTCTTACCTTGTTTATCTCACTCCAAATTTTTTTCTTGTTTTCAGCAAAATTTCGTGACAGAGCCTCTCCCATTCTTTCATCCGCTCTTCTTTTGCACTCTCTCACCACTCTCTTCACCTTTCTTTTACTCTCCATATAGTCTGCTCTTCTATTAACTCCTATATATATATATATATATATATATATATATATATATATATATATATATTTTAATATATATATATATATAGGGAGGTACCACCTCTAGAACTTTACAGGGGATCCTCATCCTCAGAGAAGACAATAAACGTACCTCAGGGAAAACTCCGTTCCAGGACCTTGGACTTATACCAAACAGGACGTATGCCAAACGAATTTTCCCATAAGAAATATAGGGAAAACGATTAATTCGTTCCCATGAAAAAAAATTCTATTGTTATTGGAGGAGGAGGAGGAGATGTTGATTCACCGGGAATTCTCCCGGCCCGGGTCTTTACCAGATGGCGACCCGGCTCCGGCTCCCTGGCGTGGGAGTGTCAGAGACCTATGTCTCCCATGGGAGGGGATATCCCTCATCTGCGGGACCAAATGGCCCCAGGCCTAGCCACATTCCCCACCAGCACGAGGCATGGAGGTAGATAGATGCTAGGCCTCTCTGGTCTGCCACCTTCCCTAACGGGAAGGGCAGGCTTACGAGCTGCAGATGGTAGCAAGCTCCAGCCTTGGCACCTACCCTGCCCTAGAAGGGCTGGGCATGGTCATTGTTATTGGCACATTATACATTGATGGGGTTGTATAAAATAATTTAAACACTGCTCAATACTAAAATATGTAATTTAAACACTGCTTAATGCTAAAATAAATACAAAAATACAAAAGAACTAGATGAAATAAATGCAAATTTAACCTCACTTTACTTTGCTGAAAAGAGTCGAGTGCCTACTAGGATAGTGCTGAGAAGGGAGTTGGAAATGTTATTGTTTGGAAGGAGAGTCCGCTTCTTCTTTCTGTCTCTTTTTTCCTATTTGGACCTGGTTGAAGCTCACCAGGTGTGACTTTTACTAAAAATATGTCCAAAGAACTTTGGACACTATCCTAGTAGCCACTCGACTCTTTTCAGCAAAGTAAAGTGAGGTTAAATTTGCATTTATTTCATCTAATTCTTTTGTATTTATGTTTGTATTTAGTATTAAGCAGTGTTTAAATTACATATTTTAGTATTAAGCAGTGTTTAAATTACATATTTTAGTATTAAGCAGTGTTTAAATTACATATTTTAGTATTAAGCAGTGTTTAAATTATTTTACTAAAAATCTGTCAAAAGAACTTTGCTTCTGCCTTTTCCTCACGATGTTTCGGAAATGTGACATTGTCTGGTCACTCCAGACAATGCTATTACGGCTTGTTTGGCCTTTGTTGGGGTGGTACTTCTCTGCAGAGTTTTTGACGCCCATCCAAAACTTTTTCTTATTTTCAACAAAATTTGTTGATAACATCTCACCCACTCTCTCATTTGCTCTCTTTTTACATTGCTTCACAACTCTCTTAATTTTCTCTCCATATACTCCTCCCTTGTTGCATCACTTCTACTTTGTAAAAGCCTCTCATTTGCTAACTTTTTCTCCCTTTCTACTCTCTTTACTTCATCATTCCACCAATCGCTCTTCTTCCTTCCCGCACCCACTTTCCTGTAACCACAAACTTCTGCTGAACACTCTAACACTACATTCTTAAACCTACTTCATACATCTTAGACCCCATTGCCTACACTCTCACTAGCCCATCTATCCTCCAATAGTTGTTTATATCTTTCCCTAACTGCCTCCTCCTTTAGTTTATAAACCTTCACCTTTCTCTAACTTGCTGCTTGTATTTTCCTTGTATATCATCTACCTTTTACTCTCGCTGTAGCTACAACTAAAAAGTGATCTGATATATCTGTGGCCCATCTATAAACATGTACATCCTGAAGTCTACTCAACAGTCTTTTATCTACCAATACATAGTCCAACAAACTACTGTCATTACGCCCTACATCATATCTTGTATACTTATTTATTCTCTTTTTCTTAAAATATGTATTACCTATAACTAAACCCCTTTCTATACAAAGTTCAATCAAATGTTCCCCATTATCATTTACACCTGGCACCCCAAACTTACCTACCACACCCTCTCTAAACGCTTCTCCTACTTTAGCATTTAGGTCTCCTACCACAATTATTCATTTTGTTCAAAAGTTCCTACACACTCGCTTAACATCTCCCAAAAATCTCTCTCTCTCTCTCTCTCTCTCTCTCTCTCTCTCTCTCTCTCTCTCTCTCTCTCTCTCTCTCTCTCCTCTACACTCCTCTCCTCTTAGTGCATACACACTTATTATGTTGTACAAGAATGGTATATAATACCGACAATATGAAATTAAGACACATGTGCAACATCTGGGTATCTTTATTGTAGACGTTTCGCCATCCAGTGGCTTTATCAATACAAATTCTAGGACATAATTTGAAGACAGTAGAACTATATACAAAAGATGAGGTAATCAATCCCTCGGCCTTGGTGTGAAGAGCACCGAAGTCGTGGAGGTTCTGGATGGGCACAATAAGGGAACACTGTATCAACATCCGGGGTCCCAGACTATTCAACATCTTACCAGAAGATATCAGAAACACGGCTGGAACCAGTGTAGAAGCCTTCAAGAGAAAACTGGACAAGTAAGTTCACCAGATGCCAGATCAACCAGGCTGTGATGGATATGTGGGGCAGCGGGCCTCCAGCAGCAACATCCTGGTTGATCAGGCGAGCAACAGACAAGCCTGGCCCATGGTCAGGCTCCGAGAATAGAAAGACTCTCGAAACTCATCAAAAGTATATCAAAGGTATACAAATAATAAAAAAAATGATGAACAGACAGATAGACTCGACCCCTGCAAGTACAATTTGGTGAGTACAATTAGGTGAATACACACACACACACACACACACACACACTCTCTGATCATTCGCTGATGAAGTGAAACTGATGAGGAGAATACAAGCGGACGAGGATCAGCTAAGATTACAAGGGGATCTGGACAGACTACAAGTCTGGTCCAACAAATGGCTCCTGGAGTTTAATACCAGTAAGTGCAAAGTTATGAAGACTGGGGAAAGACAAAGAAGACCGCAGACGGAGTACAGGTTAGGGGATCAAATGCTATAAACGTCACTTAAAGAAAAGGATCTTTGGGTAAGCATTATAACGAACATGTCCCCTGAGGCACACATCATTCAAATAACTGCTGCAGCATATGGGCGCTTGGCAAACCTGAGAATAGCATTTCGACATCTGAGTAAGGAGTCATTCACGACATTGTACACCGTGTTCCTCAGGCCCATACTGGAGTATGCAGCACCAGTATGGAACCCACATCTAGTCAAACAAGTCAAGAAATTGGAGAAAGTGCAAAAATTTGCAACAAGATCAGTCCTGGAACTGAAGGGTATGTCTTACGAGGAGAGATTAAGGGAACTCAACCTGATGACACTAGAGGATAGAAAGGATAGGGGGGACATAATAACGACGTATAAAATACTGAGGAATTGACAAGGTGGACAGGGCTCGAATGTTTCAGAAATGGGATACAGGCACAAGGGGCCACAATTGGAAGCTGAAAACACAGATGAGTCATAGGGATGTTAGGAAGTATTTATTTAGCCTTAGAGTTGTTAGGAAGTGGAATAATCTGGAGAGTGAAGTAGTGGAGGCAAATTCCATACATAGCTTTAAGAAGAGGTATGATTAAGCTCACCGAGCAGAGTGAGAGTGACTTAGTATCGACCAGTGAAGAGGCGGGGCCAGGAACTATGACTCGACCCCTGCAACCACATATAGGTGAGTACACACACACACAGTGGGATAGAGAATTGGCAGGAAAATCAGTAAATGATATGATGTAATATGTGACAACAATGTGCAAGGAAGCGGAGAGGTTCGTACCCAAGGGCAACAGAAACAATGAGAAGGCCAAGACTAGCTCTTGGTTCACCCAAAGGTGTAGAGAAGCCAAAACTAAGTGCGCTAGAGAATTGAAGAAGTATGGAAGGCAAAGGACCCAGGAAAATAAGAACAGTCGACGATCCAGAAATGAATATGCACAGATAAAGAGGGAGGCCCAGCGGCAATACGAAAATGATATAGCAACGGAAGTCAAGTCAGACCCGAAACTGTTGTACAGTCACATCAGGAGGAAAACAATGTTCAAGGACCAGATAATCAGGCTGAGGAAGAAAGGAGGGGAGATCACAAGAAACGACCGATAATCGTGTGAAGAGCTCAACAAGAGATTTAAAAAAGTATTTGCATGAGAGACACAAAGAACTCCAGAAAGCCGGAGGGGTGGGGTACACCATCAAGTGCTGGACACAATACATATAACCGAGGAGGAGGTGGAGAGGCTGCTATGTGAACTAGATACCTCAAAGGCGATGGGGCAAGACAACATCTCTCTTTGGGTCCTGAGAGAGGAAGCAGAGGCGTTCTGTGTACCACTAGCAACAATCTTCAACACATCTATCGAAACAAGGTGACTATCTGAGGTGTGGAAAACAGCAAATGTAGTCCCATTTTTTTAAGCAGAAGAGTGGTGGAGCACCTATAAACACACACTCACACACACACACACACACACACACACACACACACACAGAGTGGTGGAACACCTAGAAAGGAATGAGATTATACACGACAACCAGCAAGGTTTAGGGAAGGAAAATCCTGTGTCATAAATTTACTGGAGTTCTACGACAAGGTGACGGCAGTAAGGCAAGAGAGAGAGAGGGTGGGGCAGACTGCGTTTTCTTGGACTGTAAGAAGGTTTTTGACACAGTTCCATAAAAGAGATTAATTCAAAAGCCGAAGAACCAGGCGGGTATAACAGCAAAAGACACTGCAGTTGATCAGAGAATACCTGACAAGGAGGCAACACCGAGTTATGGTACGTGACGAGGTGTCGGAGTGGGCGCCTGTGATGAGCGGGCTTCCACAGGGAGATATTCTCAGAAGTGTCCCTGTTTGCAGACGATGTAAAGCTAATGAGAAGAATTCAGTCAAATGAAGATCAGGCAGGACTAAAGAGGGATCTGGACAGGCTGCAAACCTGGTCCAGCAACTGGCTCCTAGAGTTTAACCCCACCAAGTGCAAAGTCAAAAAGATCGGGGAAGGGCAAAGAAGACCGCGGACAGAGTACAGTTTAGGGGGCCAAAGACTACAAACCTCACTCAAGGAAAAGGATCTTGGGGTGTGTATAATACTAAGTACATCTGAAGCGCACATCAATCAAATAACTACTTCAGCGTTTGGGCGATTAGCAAACCTAAGAATAGCGTTCCGGCACCTCAGTAAGGAATCATTCAGAACTCTTAACACATTGTACGTCAGGCCCATACTGGAGTATGCAGCACCTGTCTGGAACCCACACCTAGTCTAACACGTCAAGAAATTAGAGGAAAGTGCAAAGGTTTGCAACGAGACTGGTCCCGGAGCTAAGGGGCATGTCCTACGAGGAGAGGTAAGGAAAATCGACCTGACGACACTGGAGGATAGGAGAGAGAGGGGTGGACATGATAACATATAAAATACTGAGAGGAATTGACAAGTTGGACAGAAATAGGATGTTCCAGAGATGAGGCACAGCAACAAGGGGTCACAACTGGAAGCTGAAGACTCAGATGAGTCATTGGAATTTCAGGAAGTATTTCTTCAATCATAGAGTTGTCAGGAAGTGAAATAGTCTGGAGAGTAATGTAGTGGATGCAGGATCCATACATAGCTTTAAGAAGAGGTGCGACAAGGCTCAGGGAGTAGGGGAGAAAGTGAACCTAGTAGCGACCAGTGAAGAGGCGGGGCCAGGAGCGGTGAATCGACCCCTGCAACCACAATTATTTGTGTACACACACACACACACACACACACACACACACACACACACATCTCTGGAACAGGGTGACGGCAGTAAGACAAGAGAGAGAGGGGTGGGTAGATTGCATTTTCTTGGACTGCAAGAAGGCGTTTGACACAGTTCCACACAAGAGATTAGTGCAAAATACGTAACGAGGTGTCAGAGTGGACACCTGTAACGAGCGGGGTGCCACAGGGATCAGTCCTAGGACCGGTGCTGTTTCTGGTATTTGTGAACGACATGACGGAAGGAATAGACTCCGAAGTGTCCCTGTTTGCAGATGATGTGAAGTTGATGAGAAGAATTTAATCGGACGAGGACCAGGCAGAACTACAAAGGGATCTGGACCGGCTGCAAGCCTGGTCCAGCGATTGGCTCCTGGAGTTCAACCCAACCAAGTGAAAAGTCATGAAGATTGAGAAAGGGCAAAGAAGACCGCAGACGGAGTACAGTCTAGGGGGCCAGAGACTACAAACCTCACTCAAGGAAAAAGAACTTGGGGTGAGTATAACACCAGGCACATCTCCTGAGGCGCACATCAACCAAATCACTGCTGCAGCATACGGGCGCCTAGCAAACCTAAGAACAGCATTCCGACATCTTAATAAGGAATCGTTCAGGACCCTGTACACTGTGTACGTTAGGCCCATATTGGAGTATGCAGCACCAGTTTTGAACCCACACCTAGCTAAGCAAGTAAAGAAACTAGAGAAAGTGCAAAGGTTTGCAATAAGACTAGTCCCGGAGCTAAGGGATAGGTCCTACGAGGAGAGGTTAAGGAAAATCGACCTGACGACACTGGAGGACAGGAGAGATAGGGAGGACATGATAACGACATATAAACTACTGAGAGGAATTGACAAGGTGGACAGGGACAGAATGTTCCAGAGATGGGACACAGCAACAAGGAGACACAGTTGGAAGTTGAAGACTCAGATGAATCACAGAGATGTTAGGAAGTATTTCTTCAGTCACAGAGTGGTAGGGAAGTGGAATAGTTTGGGAAGCGATGTAGTGGAGGCAGGTTCCATACATAGCTTTAAGAAGAGGTATGATAAAGCTCATGGCGCAGGGAAAGTGACCCAGTAGCGGCCAGTGAAGAGGCGGTTCCAGGAGCTATGTCTCGACCCCTGCAACAACAACTAGGTGAGTACACACACACACAGAGGCATGGTCGTGGTATACCAACTTTAGAACTGATAGTTAAAATCTGAAGCATGTAATTATTCAGTACCGAGTGTTAATTTTGTTGAAAAATAAACCAAGTGACCTGGAAATCATAACGTGAATTAAATTATAAGCAACAAGACATCGCAAGAAAATCCCATAGGAAAACTTGCTTCAGTCTGGCCAAAACTTGAAGTTCCGACGGCTTTACTTTCTTGCCTTGAAGTCGAATAATGGGAGTTTGGGCTTCGCCAGAGATGGAAGGATTGAAGGAGACGAGGGGAGGAGAGGAGCTAAAGCTTTGGAGAAGACGAGGGGAGGAAAGGAAAGGAGGGAAGGGACAGAAGAAAGTAAACGGTAGAGTTGAGAGGAGTTAAAAATATTTACTTGTAATTGTTAGCTCTAGTTGACAGTTTAGCCAAAGAAAATAATTTTGGTATATCTGTGTCTAGCATCGGGATTAATATTAGGAAATAATTAAAAAATGAAAGTGAATGCCATAAGAATGAATTTAGAAGCTTGAATACATCAATCACTCTACACGATAACATGAATGAAGATAAGTATGTCTGCGGATAAACTTGCAATGTAAACAGAAAGACTTATGTAGTAGCCAGGCTTAGGATTGATTACGAGTACCTTCCGACAGTTTGCCAGACACAAGGGTGATGAACAACCTAAATGCAAAGTGAACAGCCTTATGACCACTTTCTTGAACACTTTGTGCTTCATTGTCCCCTTATTGAGGAATATGCAGATATACACTATAATAATCTCGCAATAAAGGTAGAATTACCGATAATATCATTAATTCACCACGCACTAACACCACTTGAAACAAAGTTATAATCCTTCCCAATAGCCAAGTTGCCTTGAACGTTTCCAAAGAACTTACCCAAACCAACACTAGAGTCGCCATCGCAACCAGCACATCTATCAAAGTCCTGAGCAGGACCAAAGTGAAGAACCTTGAACTAATTAATCCCTTGCGGAAGCTGTGACAAGGTATACATCGGTGAAACTGCACGTACTCTACAAACACGTCTCAATGAACACATCAGTGCATGAAGACTTAGGCACATGAGCAACATCTGCACATGTGTCTAATTCTTCATTTTGTAAAATCACACTTTTCATGTACAACGTCAATGCATAGAGACACGACAACTTGAATAACGCAGGTGTTCAGCATAGAAACTCCTCCAAACATCTAATGTGATTCAGTGACGCCACCTTAGTGATCAATGACGCTGGTTTAGTGATCAATGACGCTGGTTTAGTGATCAAAGAATCAAACTTCCGCAGATGTAAATGTCTTGAGTCTTCTTTAATCGCCATTTCTGGCACCACTAAACAAAATAAAGATAGCTTCGTCATTTCAGGCACCACTAAACAAAATAAAGTTAGCTTCGTCATTTCGGAGGTGTTAACAAGAATTATTCTCAAAACAATGAACCATCACATCGCAACCTAAAATTACCTCTACTCATTACTGCAGCTATTACAACTACTATTACTACTACTACTACAACTACTATTACTACTACTACTACTACTACTACTACTACTACTAACGCATTCAACAGTAGGCCTACTCTTTCGCCTCTTAAGGTACCAATGTGTCCTTGTATTGTTTGTAACTTAAGGTACCAATGTGTCCTTGTATTGTTTGTAACTTAAGGTACCAATGTGTCCTTGTATTGTTTGTAACTTAAGGTACCAATGTGTCCTTGTATTGTTTGTAACTTAAGGTACCAATGTGTCCTTGTATTGTTTGTAACTTAAGGTACCAATGTGTCCTTGTATTGTTTGTAACTTAAGGTACCAATGTGTGCTTGTATTGTTCGTAACGTCTTGACAATGCTCCTGGAGAACGAAACATTGCCACAATAAAATATTACATTAGTTACACATGTGTCCTTTTATATAATAACCTATATATGTCAAGGTATTATATAAAAGAGAATAACATACCAGATATATTAAGCGAATATCCTAAATTTGCTAGGAAAAGGTAAAGCAATTGTAGATACATATCTCGTTATACTCCCATTAACCATTTTTGGGAGCCTAGTCCGAGGTCTTCTTAGTGTTCAGATGATCTTGCACTACACAAGATGGATATGGGTGCACACTAAACTAGCCACTACCGTCCACAGGGTGGATATGGGTGCACACTAAACTAGCCACTACCGTCCACAGGGTGGATATGGGTGCACACTAAACTAGCCACTACCGTCCACAGGGTGGATATGGGTGCACACTAAACTAGCCACTACCGTCCACTGGATGGATGTGGGTGCACACTAAACTAGCCACTACCGTCCACAGGGTGGATATGGGTGCACACTAAACTAGCCACTACCGTCCACAGGGTGGATATGGGTGCACACTAAACTAGCCACTACCGTCCACTGGATGGATGTGGGTGCACACTAAACTAGCCACTACCGTCCACAGGGTGGATATGGGTGCACACTAAACTAGCCACTACCGTCCACAGGGTGGATATGGGTGCACACTAAACTAGCCACTACCGTCCACAGGGTGGATATGGGTGCACACTAAACGAGCAACTACTGTCCACTGGATGGATATGGGTGCACACTAAACTAGCCACTACCGTCCACAAGGTGGATATGGGTGCACACTAAACTAGCCACTACTGTCCACTGGATGGATATGGGTGCACACTAAACTAGCCACTACCGTCCACAGGGTGGATATGGGTGCACACTAAACTAGCCACTTCCGTCCACAGGGTGGATATGGGTGCACACTAAACTAGCGACTACCGTCCACTGGGTGGATATGGGTGCACACTAAACTAGCCACTACTGTCCACTGGATGGATATGGGTGCACACTAAACTAGCCATTACTGTCCACTGGATGGATATGGGTGCACACTAAACTAGCCACTACCGTCCACAGGATGGATATAGGTGCACACTAAACTAGCCACTACTGTCCACTGGGTGGATATGGGTTCACACTAAACTAGCCACTATCGTCCACAGGGTGGATATGGGTGCACACTAAACTAGCTACTATCGTCCACAGGGTGGATATGGGTGCACACTAAACTAGCCACTACTGTCCACTGGATGGATATGGGTGCACACTAAACTAGCCACTACCGTCCACAGCTTCGGCGGTTAATCTTTTACACTCACTTCTTTTCTTTCCTCCCTGCCTGCATCTTTCTTCCTCCCTGCCCACGTCTTTCTTCCTCCCTGTCTAAGTCTTTCTTCCTCCCTGCCCACGTCTTTCTTACTCCCTGCCCATTTATTTCTTCCTCCCTGCCCACATCTTCCTTCCTTCTTGCCCTCATCTTTTTCAAAGATTCTAATTCATGAAGACTAAGGAGCGGCTTCGAGTCAACGGGAGCGACCACGCCCTCTTCTGCCCTGTCTTCCTGTGTCATATACATACACACTGAATAAAAAAATCACTAATTGGTGAAACGTCTTCTCATAAAGACACGTAGGTGTTGCACTTGTGTCTAATTCCTAATCCTGTTGGTACTGTTTAACTTTATTGTCAAGAGTGAGTCGAATGTTGACATGGAGAGTCAGGCACGACGGTGCTCACGATTTTCTGGATAGTGAGAGAAGGGAAATATAGCCTCAAAGAGGCTCTATCAAAATCTATTCAGTGCTCTTAACTTGAAATATGCTGTGTTTACTTTCTGTTATGTTCTGACCGACGGTGTCTTATTTACTGATTTGTATAAAAATGGCCAAACTTGTGGGTAGGCAAATGTCTCGAGGCTATTATTCACACATGAAACTTCGTCTGTCCCCACTTCCCCCTCGCCCCTAGTGGGTCCTTACCTGTGAGTCTGAACTGAACTATTATTATTATTATTATTATTATTATTATTATTATTATTATTATTATTATTATTATTATTATTACAATGCAAACTACCACGAGGATCATACAGCATTGAAAAGCCAGCAACTATGATTAATGGATAGATGGGTTGAATTAATTATTATTGGCATCAGTGGGCCTGAGTGTACTTCAAGAGCGTATATATATATATATATATATATATATATATATATATATATATATATATATATATATATATATATATATATATATATATATATATTAAATATGATATATATATATATATATGTCGTGCAAGCTAGGATTAGGTAATCAACTGGTCAATTAGCTAAGAACTCATCTAAAATTAAGTCCTTTCATAAATTTCCATCTTATATTTAAAGAATCAATTTATTTTTCATTTATTTAAATGTTTAATGAAATTTATAATTTTGTACCTAAGTTGAAATTTGAAACCTGACCTATTTTATATTACAACAAGCGCATATTATAATATTACTAACCCAATTAAATACTATTTTAGATACTGTTAACATTAATTTAATCAATAAACAAACACAATGAAATATATTTTTTTCTGTTATGTTCAGAATGATTTTGGCGTAAATTAAATTGCCTTAATAATTATATTTTCATCTTGTCTTATAATGGACATAAATAGCTTTACTATTTAAGCCAAAATCGCTAAGTGTTTACCTAATCGGCACGACATATATATATATATATATATATATATATATATATATATATATATATATATATCGTATTGTAACCACGAACGAGTGGTATTTAATCAATAACAACACTGTGACTAGCCGGGGGATCGAACCCGTGTTGTTTCAGCCCACCTCATGGAGAGTGAAAATTCCACGACGCTCAAGGCCACGGGACCATACAATCCTACAAGAATCACGCACCCAGCAGAGCTAGGTGTTGTACCGTGATCCGAGGACATACGATGGTGTGGGTGCCTCAGAGCTAATTTCATTCTATTCCCCGTTTGTTGTACTAGCCTCCACAAGCAGTATTTATCGTATTGTAACCACGAACGAGTGGTATTTAAAGAATAACAACACTGCGACTAGCCGGGGGGATCAAACCCATGTTGTTTTAGCATGATCTGGGAGTGGTCCTGTGGGTTAGATAGTCATGTGATTTTCGCTTACCATGAGGCGGGCCAAAACGACGTGGATTCCAGTACTCGGCTAGTCGCAGTGCAGTTATATATATATATATATATGTCGTGCCGATTAGGTAAAACTTGCGATTTTGGCTTAAATAGCAACGCTCACCTTGCCATATAAGACAAGTGAAATTTTTTTTTTTTTTTTTTATTAACACATCGGCCGATTCCCACCAAGGCAGGGTGGCCCGAAAAAGAAAAACTTTCATCATCATTCACTCCATCACTGTCTTGCCAGAAGGGTGCTTTACACTACAGTTATAAAACTGCAACATTAACACCCCTCCTTCAGAGTGCCGGCACTGTACTTCCCATCTCCAGAACTCAAGTCCGGCCTGCCGGTTTCCTGAATCCCTTCATAAATGTTACTTTGCTCACACTCCAACAGCACGTCAAGTATTAAAACCATATGCCTCCATTCACTCCTATCAAATACCTCACACATGCTTGCTGAAGTCCAAGCCCCTCGACACAAAACTTCCTTTACCCCTCCCTTCAACCTTTCCTAGGCCGACCCCTACCCCGCCTTCCCTCCACTACAGATTTATACACTCTCGAAGTCACTCTGTCTCGTTCCATTCTCTCTACATGTCCAAACCACCTCAACAACCCCTCCTCAGCTCTCTGGACAATCGTTTTGGTAATCCCGCACCTCCTCCTAATTTCCAAACTCCGAATTCTCTGCATTATATTCACACCACACATTGACCTCAGACATGACATCTCCACTGCCTCCAGCCTTCTCCTCGTTGCAACATTCATCACCCATGCTTCACACCCATATAAGAGCGTTGGTATAACTATACTCTCATACATTCCCTCTTTACTTCCATGGACAAGGTTCTTTGTCTCCACAGACTCCGAAGTGCTCCACTCACCCTTTTCCCCTCATCAATTCTATGATTCACCTCATCCTTCATAGACCCATCCGCCGACATGTCCACTCCCAAATATCTGAATACATTCACCTCCTCCATACTCTCTCCTCCAATCTGATATCCAATCTTTCGTCACCTATTCTTTTGTTATCCTCATCACCTTACTCTTTCCTATATTCACTTTCAATTTTCTTCTTTTACACACCCTACCAAATTCATCCACCAACCTCTGCAACTTATCTTCAGAATCTCCCAAAAGCACAGTGTCATCAGCAAAATGCAACTGTGACAACTCCCACTTTGTATTTGCTTCTTTATCTTTTAGCCCAACACCTCTTGCCAAGACCCTCGCATTCACTTCTCTTACAACCCCATCTATAAATATATTGAACAACCATGGTGACATCACACATCCTTGTCTAAGGCCCACTTTTACTGGGAAATAGTCCCTTCCCTCCTACACACTCTAACCTGAGCCTCACTATCCTCATAAAAACTCTTCACTGCTTTCAGTAACCTTCCTCCTATTCCATACACCTGCAACATCTGCCACATTGCCCCCCTATCTACCCTATCACACGCCTTTTCCAAATCCATAAATGCCACAAAAACATCTTTACCCTTATCCAAATACTGTTCACCTATATGTTTCACTGTAAACACTTGGTCTACACACCCCTACCTTTCCTAAAGCCCCTTGTTCATCTGCTATCCTGCTTTCTGTTTTACTCTTAATTCTTTCAATAATAACTCTACCATACACTTTACCAGGTACACTCAACAGACTTATTCCCTATAATTTTTGCACTCTCTTTTGTCCCCTTTGCCTTTATACAAAGGAACAATACACGCTCTCTGCCAATACCTAGGTACCTTACCTTCTTCCATACATTTATTAAATAATAGCACCAACCACTCCAAAATCATTATGAACATAACGAAAAAAATATATTTTATTGTGTTTGTTTATTATTAAATTAATGTTAACGTATCTGAAATATATTTAGTTGAGTTAGGCTAAATTATATTGCGCTTGTTGTAATAAGGTTAGGTAGGTTTTCAAAGTTTCTCTTGGTACAAAATTATAAATTCTTACATTAACATAAATGAAAAAATATATCTTTAAACTTATAAGATAAAATTTTAGAAAGGACTTAATTTTAGATGAGTTCTTGCTAATTGACCAGTTTTACCTAATCGGCACGACATATATATATATATATATATATATATATATATTATATATATATATATATATATATATATATATAATATATATATATATATATATATATATATATATATATATATATATATATATATATATATATATATATATATATATAATAATAGAGAGAGAGAGAGAGAGAACTTCCGTGTTAGTGATTAAGTCTTTAAAAGCAATCTTAATTATGTTAATTTCACACGTCTCTTGATATGTGAGTCTCTCAGTTGGACTGAAAATACTTTACGCTGAAACCAACCTCCGGATATTTTTTTTGGCTTTATGCCTCTTCCTCACCTTTCTCTCCTTCACCTTCCTCTACGTCTCCTTTTTCTGCCTTACTTCCCTCTCCACCTCTTCCCACTCGGCCTGAATCCTCTCCCCCAACTTTCTCTCCGCCTAGTTCGTCTGCTTTCGCTCTTCTCACGATCTCATGTCTTTGAGCTGCACTATAGCTGTACTCAGCACCATTCACTTATCAGCACTCTCTCTGGAATACACCTATTTTCTTACCTCTCTTGCAAATAATTCTCCCAGGGATTTATTCCTTATGTCTTCGTTCTTTTCGATCCTCATCGCTTACCTTTCTCGTTTCATTTGTGTCTCTATATTTGCCTTCACATATTTTATTCCATCTCCCATCTTCCTTTAGCTCTCACTTTCCATACACTTTGCAAAGCTTATTCACCGCTAGTCCTACCCCATCTATGCTCTCTCCTCTCTCACTGCTTACACTCTGCGTTTTCCTCTCGTATAATTAAACTTCCTACTTCTCGTTTGCTTTCTCTTCTCCTCAGGTATGTGTGGCCAGACTTAAGGTGCCTAAGTACCATATTATGTTCAAGACACATTAGGGACCATTAGGCACGTGTTTGTGTGTGTGTGTGTTTGTGTGTGTGTGTGTGTGTGTGTGCTCACCTGTTGTGGTTGCAGGGGTTGAGTCATAGCTCCTGGACCCGCCTCTTCACGCCGCTACTGGGTGTCTGTGTGTACTCACCTAATTGTACTTACCTAATTGTGGTTGCAGGGGTCGAGACTCAGCTCCTGGCCCCCGCCTCTTCACTGATCGCTACTGGTTCCCCTCTCTCCCTGTTCCATGAGCTTTATCATACCTCGTCTTAAAGCTATGTATGGTTCCTGCCTCCACTACATCACTTGCTAGACTATTCCACTTCCTGACTACTCTGTCACTGAAGAAATACTTCCTAACATCCCTTTGACTCATCTGAGTCTTCAACTTCCAAATGTGACCCTTTGATTCTGTGTCCCCTCTCTGGAACATCCTGTCTCTATCCACCTTGTCTATTCCACGCAGTATTTTGTATGTCGTTATCATGTCTCCCCTAACCCTCCTGTCCTCCAGTGTTCTCAGGCCGATTTCCCTTAACCTTTCTTCGTAGGACATTCCCCTTAGCTCTGGAACTAACCTTGTCGCAAACCTTTGCACTAAACTGGTGCTGCAAGCTCTAGTATGGGCCTGACGTACACGGTGTACAGTGTCTTGAACAATTCCTTACTAAGGTATCGGAACGCTATTCTCAGGTTTGCCAGTCGCCCATATGCTGCAGCAGTTATCTGGTTGATGTGTGCTTCCGGAGACGTGCTTGGTGTTATACTAACCCCAAGATCTTTCTCCTTGAGCGAGGTTTGCAGTCTTTGGCCACCTAGCCTATACTCTGTCTGCGGTCTTCTTTGCCTTCCTCGATCTTCATGACTTTGCATTTGGCGGGGTTAAATTCGAGAAGCCAGTTGCTGGACCAGGTGTCCAGCCTATCCAGATCTCTTTGAAGTCCTGCCTGATCCTCATCTGATTTAATTCTCCTCATTAACTTCACATCATCTGCGAACAGGGACACTTCTAGGTCTATCCTGTCCGTCATGTCATTCACATATACCAAGGATAGCACTGGTCCTAGGACAGACCCCTGCGGGACCCCGCTCGTCACAGGCGCTCACTGTGATACCTCATCACGTACCATGACTCATCGTTTCCTCCCTGTCAGGAATTCTCAGATCCATTGCAGTGCCCTTCTCGTTATACACGCCTGATCTTCTAGCTTCTGCACTAATCTCTTGTGAGGAACTGTGTCGAAGGCCTTCCTGCAGTCCAAGAAAATGCAATCAACCCACACCTCTCTCTCGTGTCTTACTTCTGTTACCGTGTTATAAAATTCCAGAAGGTTTGTGACACAGGACTTGCCTTCCATGTGTGTGTACTCACCTATATGTGGTTGCACGGGTCGAGTCATAGCTCCTGGCTATGTGTGTGTGCGTGTGGGTGTGTGTGTGTGTGTGTGCGCTCGGGCATATATTTATCTGGAGAGGCTAACAGGCTTAAAATATTTGAGCTGCACGACCACAGTCGTCCGTACTTGTATAGTAGACAACACCAGCGAGAGCCACCACTACCTGTTCCCACAGCTTCCTCCCAGCTGTTAGAACTTCACCCACACATCACACAACATCCACACATGATACAACACCCACACATCACACAACACCCATACATCACACATCCACACATCATATAACACCCACACATCACACAACACCCACACATCACACAACACCCACACATCACACAAAATCCACACATCACACAACATCCACACATCATACAACACCCACACATCACACAACACCCACACATCACACAACACCTACACATCACACAACACCCACACATCATACAACACCCCACACACACAACACCCCACATCACACAACATCCACACATCATACAACACACACATACAACATCCACACTCACACAACACCCACACATCACACACCCCACACATCCACAACACCCACGTCATACAACCCCACACTCACACACCCACACTCACACAACACCCACACGTCACACAACGCCCACACGTCACGCAACACCCACACATCACACAACGCCACACGTCATGCAACCCACACCATCACACAACCCACACGTCACAACACCCACACATCACACAACACCTACCATCACACAACATCCACACTCACGCAACACCCATGCATCACACAACACCCACACTCACACAACACCCACACGTCATACAACGACCACACGTCACACGACCCACACATCACACAAACCCACCTCACACAACCCCACACGTCACACAACACCCACACTCATACAACACCCACACTCATACAACACCCACTTACACAACACCCACACTCACACAACACCCACATCACACAACACCACACGTCACACAACACCACACGTCACCAACATCACACGTCACACAACGTCCCACGTCATACAACACCCACACGTCACTGACAACCCACACGTCACTAGCATCCACACGTCATGCACACCACACGTCATGCAACCCGCACATCACACACCCACACGTCACACAACGCCCACACATCACACAACGCCACACGTCAAACAAGCCCCACGTTACCGAACACCCCACGTACACAACGCCCACGTCATCAACACCCACGACTCACACACCACACGTCCACAACGATCCACTCACCAACGTCCACACGTCACCAACACGCACACGTCACACAACATCCACACGTCAAACAACCCACACTTCACAACCCACACATCATACAACACCCACACATCACACAACACCCACACATCACACAACACCCACACATCACACAACAATCACACATCACACAACATCCACACATCATACAACACCCACACATCACACAACATCCACACATCACACAACACCCACAAATCATACAACACCCACATATCAGTTCCAAATCATCCACACATTATTCGCACATCACCCACACATCACTCACACATCACCCACACATCACCGGCACATCAACCACGAATCACCGGCACATCACACACACATTACCGGTACATCACCCACACATCACCGGCACATTACCCACACATCACCTATATATCATCCGCACATCACCGGCACATCACCCACGAATCACCGGCATATCACCCACACATCACCAGCACATCACCCACACATCAACGGCACATCACCCACACATCACCGGCACATCACCCACACATCACCCGGCACATCACCCACATCCCGGCCATTCACCCACACATCACCCATTATCACCACACATCCTATATCACACACATCCCGCATATCACCCACACATCACCCATATATCACCACACATCACCATATATCACACACCATCCACCCATCATACATCACCGCCTCACACATCACCGCAATCACATCACCCACACATACCCGTTGCCACATCACCCACACATCACCCGCACATCACCCACACATCACCCACACACTACATCCCGCACATTACCCACACATCACCCACACCATCCCGGCACGTCACCCACACATCCTTGCATCGCATCAGCCACCCACATCACTCACACATCACCGCACATCACCCACACATCACCCACACATCACCGGCACATCACCCGCACATCACCCACACATCACCCACACATCACCCGCACATCACCCGCACATCACCCACACATCACCGGCACATCACCCGCACATCACACGGTTCCTTCTCGCCTAACAAATTCATCTTCTCATCTAACTTTTCCTCATAACTCACTTTTACTATTCTCGTTTCATTTTTTTTTTATTTTTCGTTCTCGACTTTTAACTTTTTCTTTTTGACTTTGTACAAGTATGAAAGAAAAGTAATCTAGCCACCTACTTTCATGTTGCCAGACACACCTGTGGGCAAACCAAGTTTAGTTAGGAAAAAGCTTGTATATTTACTGTCATATTTAGTACAGAATCGCGAGTCTAAACCAAAATAACAAAATATTTGTGTATCCACCGTCCATGGGGTGGATGTGGGGTGCGAAGTATACTCTAAATCTAATCTAATGAGGTCTGGTCTCAGACCGGGCCGCGGGGGCGTTGACCCCCGAAACCCTCTCCAGGTAAACTCAAGGTCTCCAGGTAATCATCCGATCAGCATCAAACCTTCAACGTCAATATCTCCAGAATGTAACTTTTGAACGGTTTTAAACTTGATCCGTTTTCTTGGTTCATAGAAAGGTATCCCCGTATGTGAGTGTATGCACGGGGAATACCACAATGTGTTTAGTCAGTTTGTAAAGCACTTAAATATCAACGTTGAAGATCTGAAGATAATTAGAAGAGGCATGCGTAAGGTATCACATGGAGAACAATGTCCCAAAAAGTATCAGAAGTTTAAAGTTCGAAGCTGCTCAAAAATTACATTCTGACGTTAACGATATTGAAGGTTGGAAGCTGGTTGGATGAGTAGATTTTGCCGTGAAACTACTAGTTTATTCCCCACCGCATATCTATCTCATGGATGGTAGGAACTAGGCCCTAGAAGGGTTAACAAGAGTACATCTTGATTAATATCTATACTCATCTCATTTGTTGCAAGCAAATTTAGGATATTTGTTTAATATGTTTATCTTACTTTCATAAATAAATTACTATGATATTTCACATAGGTTATTATATTGTCCATCTTTATATTCCCCATTAAGTGACCAATGATGCACAGTCTTTAAAAAAGTGACCATAATGCTGACCACTTTGCATTTAGCTTGACTGTATGTGCTTCTGCCAGACTGACAGAAGTACTTGTAACCAAGTAGAAGACTGGTCACTATAAACTTAGTCTGTTAACAGTACAAGTTGCTCGGCACACATAATTATCTATGTTCATGTTATCTTAGTGAGTGAATGATCTACTCAGGCTTCTAACTGCATTCGTATGACATCACTTTCATTATTTGCTTCTCTCCTAATATTCCTAATACTAGACACAGATATGCCAAAGATATATTTTACATTTTCCTTCAGATTACTTTCTTTGACTAACTTATCAACTTTATCATTAAGGAATTAATCAATGTGTGAAGTAATCCATAAAAATTGTTCATTAATTCCATTTTCTGTGATTTTAGTGTACCTGTATCTAACTTTTTCAATGAACATAATAGAGTCATTATATAAGTCAAGTGCATTCGATGATGACATAGAATCAGTAATAATCAAAGAGTCAAGCTCAGTGTCATAAGATAACTCTAGTGCCATAAAGATGGCGAACAATTCAGTTTGCAGTGTAGACGCCCAGTTGTTAATTCTTATGTCTAAGCAAACAAAGCTCCTATCGTTCTTAACTAGGGAGGTGAGAACAAGAACAGATGCAGCCCTGCCAGTAGACCCGTCCTTAGATCCATCAGTGTTGGCATCCATAGAGCCAATTCAAAAAATTCTATTATTAAGATATGTAAGCGTTTAATGTTTGACTCCGACCAAAAGACGCATAATCCAGTATGAAACCAATTTGTTTAATAAAACTGACAAATTAAAATTTACACAGCTCAAAAAATTATTACCAGCTTTTCCTTGAGCAAAGCTCACTATCGCAGAATGTTTAAAGGTGATCAAAAAAAACATTCTCCAGTTATTCCTGGGAATCAATTGATTCTAATTTATTTACTATGTAAACTCTGACAAGTCTGAATTTCTTGGGTACCAATCTATTCACTAATTGCATCAACCAGAACAAATTGAAGCCGTTCAGAAGAGGCTTTCTCTGGTTATTGCACGGAAATAGAATTGGGAATCATCTATATAAAACTGACCAGAGGCGGCACCCTCATAGGCCAATAGTTGCGTACGCCTCTCCCTAGTTACAGTACACTACTGCTGAAAATTTGAAGCCTATCGGATAAAGCGTTCCCAAGTTATAAACAAAAGTCTTGAAGGAAGAAAATATCATGCAACTATTTAAATGTATCGCTTCAATAGTATACCCAATAATAAAGCACAATAAACGTCGGCATTAAATATTAGTCATTAAAATACACATAGATGATCAAAATTGGATACTTTATTTCAAGGATAACAAAGTTATATACAGTGAGAGGTGGATGTCTCACTTTATATACACTGAGAGATACTCGACTACATAACTAGTGGAGTACATCTCTCAGTAAATCCCTATTTTAGGAGTTAAAGCATCATTGACTGGTGGTGAACAGGTTTCAGGCAGCATTAATGACTCACTGTGTGGTCGTGTACCTTATCTATCACAAATAAAGGAAAACTCTTGTGACACGTCTGGCAGAGCTATAGCTTCATAGCACCAAAAAAACGTTTATAATAGCACGAGTATTACTTTCGATGCGAGAATGTTTTCGTGGCCCGGTGGTCTGGTGGCTTGAGCTCTCGCTTCACACACGGAGGGCCCGGGTTCGATTCCCGGCGGGTGGAAATATTTCGACGTGTTTCCTTACACCTGTTGTCATGTTCACCTAGCAGCAAATAGGTACCTGGGTTGTTAGTCGACTGGTGTGGGTCGCATCCTGGGGGACAAGATTAAGGACCCCAATGGAAATAAGACAGACAGTCCTCGATGACGCACTGACTTTCTTGGGTTATCCTGGGTGGCTAACCTTCCGGGGTTAAAAATCCGAAGAAATCTTACACCAGCACTTTCTGCTGTGCTCTGCGGGAGTCAAACTGGTAACTGATGTGGGAGATGCACCCCACTATGCCCGGGAGTCGTGTTTAATGTGGGTTGTGCACCCCCACAATTCCATCCTGCCCGGAAGTCAGTTATACACCCCACACTGCCCGGGAGTCTCTGACAAACACGTATACTCTAAGCTAGAAAACCAGTGTGAAGGGCGACAGCTCTCAAGGTCGTCAACTTTGCTACCACTGACATGATGTTGGCAAAGTTCCACCCTAGCTCATGTCAGTACAGGCTCTTACCCTGACAGCATGACACCCAGACACCTTGACTCCCATACACCCTGACTTCCAGACACCTTAACACCCAGATACCCTGACACCCAGGCACCCCTGACACCATGACACCCAGACACCCTGGCATTCTCACACCCAGATACCCTGACACCCAGGCACCCCTGACACCATGACACCCAGACACCCTGGCATTCTCACACCCAGACACCCTGGCAACCACACACCCTGACACGCTCGCACACTTTCTAGCACAAACACACACACACTCTCAGGAGAAGAGTGGTGGAGCACTTAAAAAGAAATGAGCTTATCAACGACAACCAGTACGGATTCAACGACAGAAAATCCTGTGTCAAAATCTATTGGAGTTCTATGACAAGGTGACAACAGTAAGAGAAGAGAGAGAGGGTGGGTAGACTGCGATTTCTTGGTCTGCAAGAAGGCTTTTGACAAAGTTCCACACAAGAGATTAGTGAAAAAGTTGGAAGACCAGGCAGGTATAACAGGGAAGGCACTGCAGTGGATCAGAGAATACCTGACAGGAAGGCAACAGCGAGCTATGGTGTCAGATTGAGCGCCTGTAACGAGCTGGGTTATACAGGATAAACCTCACTCAAGGAAAAGGATCTTTGGGTGTGTATAATGCCGAGTACATCTCCTGAGGCGCACATCAACCAAATAACTGCTGCAGCATATGGGCGCCTAGGAAACCTAAGAATAGCATTCCGACATCTCAGTAAGGAATCGTTCAGGACCCTGTACACCGTGTACGTCAGGCCTATTTTGGAGTAAGCAGCACCAGTTTGGAAGCCACACCTGGCCAAGCATGTCAGAAAATTAGAGAAAATGCAAAAGTTTGCAACGAGACTAGCTAAAGCGCCAGTCCTACGAAATGGAACTGACGATACTGAAGGACAGGAGAGATAAGGGGGGATATGAGAACGACATATAAAAATACTAAGAGGAATAGACAAGGTGGACAGAGACAGGATGTTACAGAGATGGACACAGCAACAAGGGGTCTCAATTAATTGGAAGTTGAAGACTCAGATGAGTCACAGGGATGTTAGGAAGTATTTCTTCAGTCACAGAGTGGTCGGGAAGTGGAATAGTCTGGGAATTGATGTAGTGGAGAAAAGATCCATACATAGGTTTAAGAAGACGTACGAACTAGTAGCGACCAGTGAAGAGGCGGGGCCAGGAGCTGTGACTCGACTCCTGCAACTTCAGTTGAATACACACACACACACACACACACACTCACAAGGGGTCACAATTGGAAGTTGAAGACTCAGATGAGTCAAAGAAATGTTAGGAAGTATTTCTTCAGTCATAGAGTAGTCAGGAAGTGGAATAGTTTGCCAAGTGATCTAGTTTAGGCAGGAACCATACATAGTTTTAGGACGAGATATGACAAAGCTCATGGAGCAAGGAGAGAGGACCTAGTAGCGATCAGTGAAGAGGCGGGGCTAGGAGCTAAGTCTCGACCCCTGCAACCACAAATAAGTAAGTACACACACATAGAGATAGACAGACATACAGATAGACACACACACACACACACACACACACACACACACACTCACACACTCACACACACACACATACATACACAAATACATAAACACATACACTCACACACACACCTGCACACATACACACACACACACACACACACACACACACTAACACACACACACATACTAGAGTATGCAGCACCAGTTTGGAACCCACACCTAGCTAAGCACGTGAAGAAGCTCGAGAAAGTGCAAAGGTTTGCAACAAGACTAGTCCCGGAGCTAAGGGGTATGTCCTACGAGGAGAGGTTAAGGAAAATCGACCTGACGACACTGGAGGACAAGAGAGTAAGGGAGGATATGATAACAACATATACGATACTGAGATGAATTGACAAAGTGGACAGAGACAGAATGTTCCAGAGATGGGACACAAGAACAAGGGGACACTCAGATGAATCACAGAGATGTTAGGAAGTATTTCTTCAGTCACAGAGTGGTCGGGAAGTGGAATAGTTTAGGAAGCAATGTAGTCGAGGCAGGCTCAATACATAGCTTTAAGCAGAGGTATGATAAAGCTCATGACGCAGGGAGAGTGACCCAGTAGCGGCAGTGAAGAGGCGGGGCCAGGAGCTGTGACTCGACCCCAGCAACCACAACTAGGTGAGTACACACACACACACACACACACACACACACACACACACACACACACACACACAGGACAGGAGAGATAGGGGGGACATGATAACGACATATAAGATACTGAGAGGAATTGACAAGGTGGACAGAGACAGAATGTTCCAGAGATGGGACACAGCAACAAGGGGACACAGTTGGAAGTTGAAGACTCAGATGAATCACAGGGATGTTAGGAAGTGTTTCTTCAGTCACAGAGTAGTCGGGAAGTGGAATAGTTTGGGAAGTGATGTAGTGGAGGCAGGTTCCATACATAGCTTTAAGAAGAGGTATGCTGAAGCTCATGGCGCAGGGAGAGTGACCCAGTAGCCGCCAGTGAAGAGGCGGGGTCGGGAGCTATGACTCGACCCCTGCAACCAAAACCAGGTGAGTACAACTAGGTGAGTACTCACATACACACACATACACACACACACACACACACTCACACACCAATTAGTTCCATTGACACCTAGTAACTAATAATCACACCCACACAAACGCATGTACACACACACATGCAAGTCTGACCCGAAGCTGTTGTACAGCCACATCAGGAGGAGAACAACAGTCAAGGACCAGGTAATCAGGCTGAGGAAGGAAGGAGGGGAGGTCACAAGAAACGACCTTGAAGTATGTGAGGAGCTCAACATGAGATTCAAAGAAGTGTTCACAGAGGAGACAGAAAGGTGGGGTACACCACCAAGTACTGGACACAATACATGCAACCAATGAAGAAGTGAAGAGGCTGCTGAGTGAGCTAGATACCTCAAAGGTGATGGGGCCGGATAACATCTCTTCATGGGTCCTGAGAGAGGGAGCAGAGGCGCTGTGTACCCCTAACAACAATATTCAACACATCTATCGAAACAGGGAGATTACCTGAGGTATGGAAGACAGCAAATGTAGTCCCAATCTTTAAAAAATGAGACAGACACGAAGCATTAAACTACAGACCAGTGTCACTGACATGTATAGTATGCAAGGTCATGGAGAAGATTATCAGGAGAAGAGTGGTGGAGCACCTAGAAAGGAATGAGCCTATAAACGATGACAACCAGCACGGATTCAGAGACGGGAAATCCTGTGTCACAACCTACTGGAGTTCAATGACAAGGTGACAACAGTAAAAGAGAGAGAGAGGGGTGGTTAAATTGTGGTTTCTTGGACTGTAAAAAGGATTTTGACACAATTCAACACTAGAAATTAGTGCAAAAGATGGAGGACCAGGCAGGTATAACAGGGAAGGCAGTGCAATAGATCACAGAATACCTGACGGGAAGGCATCAGCTAGTCATGGCACGTGATGAGTTATCAAAGTGGGCGCCTGTGACGAGCGGGGTTCCACAGGGGTCAATTCTAGGACCGGTGCTGTTTCTGGTATATATGAATGACTTGACACATGGAATAGACTCATAAATGTCCTTGTTTGCAGATGAAGTTAATGAAGAGAATTCAGTCAGAGAAGGACAAGCAGAACTACATAGGGATCTGGACAGGCTGCATGTCTGGTCCGGCAACTGGCTCCTGGAGTTAATACCCACCAAGTGTAAAGTTACGAAGATCGGGGAAGTGCGAAGAAGACCGCAGACAAAGTACTGTCTAGGGGGCCAAAGACTACAAACCTTACTCAAGGAAAACGATGTTGAAGTTTGTATAATACCGAACACATCTCCGGAGGTGCACATCAACCTAATAACTGCTATACCTTATGGGGCAATTAGCGAACCTAAGAATAGCATCGGACATCACAGTAAGGGGTCGTAACAAAGTTTGCAGCTCCAGTTTGGAACCCATACCAGGCCAAACTCATCAGAAAACTAAAAAAAGTGCAAAGGTTTGCAACGAGACTAGTCCCTGAGCTAAGGAACATGTCCTACAAGGAGAGATTTAGGGAAGTCGAGCTGAAGGCACTGGAGAACAGGACACATAAAATACTGAGAGGAATCGACAAGGTGGACAGAGACAGAATGTTCCAGAGATAGGACACAATGGGTTTCAAAATGAAGTTGAAGACTCAGATGAGCCACAAGGATATTAGGAAGTATTTCATCAGTCATATAGTTGCCAGGAAGTGGAATAATCTGAAAAGTAAGGTAGTGGAGGTAGGTACCATACATAGCTTTAAGAAGAAGTATGATAAATCTCATGGAGCAGGGAGAGAGTGGACCTAGTGGCGACCAGTGTAGCCGCGGGAAGAGAACTATGAATCGACCCCTGAAACCACAATTAGGTTAGTACACACACAAACACACACACACACACACACACACACACACACACACACAACAGAAATAATGGGAAGACCAAAACGAGCCCTTGGTTTACCCGAAGGTGCAGGGAGGCAAAAACTAAGTGCATTAGAGAATGGAAAAAGTACAGAAGACAAAGGACCCAAGAAAATAAGGAGATTAGTCGAAGAGTCAGAAACTAGTATGCACAGATTAGAAGGGAGGCCCAGCGACAGTACGAAAACAACATAGCATCGAAAGTCAAGTCTGACCCGAAACTGCTGTATAGCTACATTAGGAGAAAGACAACAGTCAAAGACAAGAAGTATGTGAGGAGTTCAACACGAGATTTAAGGAATTATTTACAGTGGAGACAGGAAGGACTCTGGGAAGACAGAACAGAGGGGGACATCAACAAGGAATATACCAATAAGTGTTGGATGACATACACACAACTGAGGAGGAAGTGAAGAAGCTGCTCAGTGACCTTGATACCTCAAAGGCGAAGGGACCGAGAACATCTTCCCATGGGTCCTAAGAGAGGGAGCAGAGACGCTGTGTGTGCCACAACACATCACTCGAAACTGGGCAACTACCTGAGGTATGGAAGACAGCAAATGTAGTTCCCATTTTTAAGAAAGGAAACAGAAACGAGGCGCTAAACTATAGACCAGTGTCACTGACGTGTATAGTATGCAAAGTCATGGAGAAGATTATCAGGAGGAGAATGGTAGAGCACCTGAAACTGAACAAGATTATAAATGACAACCAGTACGGATTCATGGAAGGCAAATCCTGTGTCACAAACCTCGTGGAGTTTTATGACAAGGTAACAGAAGTAAGACACGAGAGAGAAGGGTGGGTTGACTGCATTTTCTTGGACTGCGAGAAGACCTTCGATACAGTTCCTCACAAGAGATTAGTGCAGAAGCTAGAGAATCAGGCATGTATAACAGGAAGGGCACTGCAATGGATCACAGAATACCTGACAGGTATCACAGTGGGCGCCTGTGACGAGCGGGGTCCCACAGGGGTCAGTCCTAGGACCAGTGCTATTTTTGGTATACGTGAATGACATGATGGAAGGGATAGACTCAGAAGTGTCCCTTTTCGCAGATGATGTGAAGTTAATGAGGAGAATTAAATCAGATGAGGATCAGGCAGGACTACAAAGAGACCTGGGCAGGCTGGACACGTGGTCCAGCAACTGGCTTTTCGAATTTAACCCCTCTAAATGCAAAGTCATGAAGATCGGGGAAGGGCAAAGAAGACAGCAGACAGAGTATAGTCTAGGTGGCCAAAGACTGCAAACCTCACTCAAGGAGAAATATCTTGGGGTGAGTATAACACCGAGTACGTCTCCAACACCGAGTACGTCTCCGGAAGCACACATCAACCAGATAACTGGTGCATCATATGGGCGCCTGGCAAACCTGAGAATAGCGTTCCGATACCTTAGTAAGGAATCGTTCAAGACACTGTACACTGTGTACGTCAGGCCCATATTGGAGTATGCAGCACCAGTTTGGAACCCACACCTGGTCAAGCACGTCAAGAAATTAGAGAAAGTGCAAAGGTTTGAAACAAGGTTAGTTCCGGAGCTAAGGGGAATGTCCTATGAAGATAGGTAAAGGGAAATCGGCCTGACGACACTGGAGGACAGGAGGGTTAGGGGAGACATGATAACGACATACAAAATACTGCGTGGAATAGATAAGGTGGACAGAGACAGGATGTTCCAGAGAAGGGACACAGAAACAAGGGGTCACAATTGGAAGTTGAAGACTCAGACGAATCAAAGGTATGTTAGGAAGTATTTCTTCAGTCATAGAGTAGTCAGGAAGTGGAATAGTCTAGCAAGTGATGTAGTGGAGGCAGGAACCATACATAGTTTTAAGACGAGGTATGATAAAGCTCATGGAACAGAGAGAGAGAGGACCTAGTAGCGGTCAGTGAAGAGGCGGGGCCAGGAGCTAAGTCTCAACCCCTGAAATCACAATTAGGTGAGTACAATTAGGTGAGTACACACACGCACAAACACAAACATACACACACATCACACACAACACACACCACACATGTACACTCACACAATAAAACACTCACACGAACATACACTATATCACATACACTTACACAATACAACACTCACACGAATATACACTATCTCACATACACTTACACATTAACACACACAAACCACACACAGAGGCTAACACAGACACACACACACACACTCACTAATGCTCTCATACACACACCCCCACTTAATAATAATACACACACACACACACACACACACACACACACACACACACACACACACACACACACACACACCACACACACACACACACACACACACACACACACACACACACACACACACCACACACACACATACCACACACACACACGTCTTTATACAAACTTCAGAAACTAGACCATCCTAACAGGATAAAACAAAAAAATGGAATCTGAAAAGGGAGGACTTAGAGGCAAGGAACCGAGGATAGCTGGTGTAAGAAGGAAAAATGGACGGAAAGACTTAACAGCAAAATGGAAGAAGAATGGGAAAAATGCTAAATGTTAATGAAATACAATGGTGAAGGTATATGAAGAGAACAAGAAGTGGGAATTAACAGCTGGAGCTGCTGAGGCAAAGATATGGAAATTAGAAGAAGAACTGGAAGTGCTGAACCAGGATATAAAGACGAAGACCGAAATGACCAAGGTGGTGGAAATAGAAACATCGACAAGTGCCTTTGAAAACAAATAACTTACACAACAATACAAGTAATGAGTATTGACATTATCATCTCAGAGAAACTGAATTATTTAATATTTAAATAATACCCATTGTGCAATAAACATTCCTTTACATATTGAACATAGTCATTATAATTTTAAAAATAAAAAAATATAGAAAATTTTCAGTATCGCCAAAAATATAGTACCGTCCCATACCTAATATATATATATATATATATATATATATATATATATATATATATATATATATATATATATATATATATATCAATGCACCACGCAGAAACAAGCGGGTATATACAGAGAAAGATCGCAGTCCTCAGGACTCGATACTGAATGTATCGAAAAGCTCTGTTCCACAAGGCACAGTACTCGCTCCCATTCTATTCCTCATCCTCATTTCTGACATTGACAGAGATGTAAGCCATAGTTCCGTGTCTTCCTTTGCGGATGACATCCGGATTGCCATGGCAGTGACCTCCATTGAAAACACCGCAAGACTCCAAGCGGACATCAACCAAATCTTCAAATGGGCCACTCAAAACAATATGAAGTTCAACGAGGAGAAATTTCAACTACTCAGATATGGAAAACTTGAGGAAATAAAATATGTATCAAGGTATACGACAAATTTTAACCATACAATAGAGCGAAAAAGAAATGTAAAGGACTTGGGAGTGATAATGTCAGAGGATCTCGCCTTTAAAGACCACAACAATGTATCTACCTCATCGGCTAGGAAAATGATAGGATGGATAATGAGAACCTTCAAAACTAGGAACGCCAAGCCCATGATGACACTCTTCAAATCACTTGTTCTCTCTAGGCTGGAATACTGCTGTACACTAACGGCCCCCTTCAAGGCTAACGACATTGCAGACCTGGAGAGTGTACAAAGAACTTTCACAGCACACATAAGTACGATAAAACACCTAAATTACTGTATTCCCTGGAACGCAGGCGCGAGAGATACATGATAATATACACTTGAAGGTCCTGGAGGGATTGGTACCAAACCTGCACACGAAAATCACTCCCTATGAAAGCAAAAGACTCGGCAGGAGATGCAACATTCCCCCGATGAAAAGCAGGGGCGCCACGAGTACACCGAGAGACAACACCATAAGTGTCCGGGGCCCAAGACTGTTCAACTGCCTCCCAGCATACATTAGCGGGGATTACCAATAGACCCCTGGCTGTCTTAAAGAAGGCACTGGACTGGCACTTAAAGTCAGTACCTGACCAACCGGGCTGTGGTTCGTACGTCAGTTTGATCCACCATGAGGCCTGGTCTCAGACCGAGCCGCGGGGGCGTTGACCCCCGAAACCCTCTCCAGGTAAACTCCAGGTAAACTGCTACTGAGGACGGTCAAGATTCCCAGGCAGCGCTCTTAACCACTCGGCCATCACAAATGCCACATAAGCTGGGCAGCCTGGTTCCTGCGTCGTGTATTAATATAAAAATCTTTTGAGAGGTCAGAACATACAGGAGGAGACTGAAATAGCTTAAATGTTAAGAACGCTGCCTGGGAATCTTGACCGTTCTCAATAGCAGTATCGAGTCCTGCTGACTGCGATCTATCTCTGGATATATATATATATATATATATATATATATATATATATATATATATATATATATATATATATATATATATATATATATATATATATATATATATATATTATATATATATATATATATTTATTATGCAGAAAATTCGGAATGTGGAAATAAGGAGAAGGTGTGGAGTTACTAAAAGTATTAGTCAGAGGGCTGAAGAGGGGTTGTTGAGGTGGTTTGGTCATTTAGAGAGAATGGATCAAAGTAGAATGACTTGGAGAGCGTATAAATCTGTAGGGGAAGGAAGGCGGGGTAGGGGTCGTCCTAGAAAAAGTTGGAGGGAGGGAGTAAAGGAGGTTTTGTGTGCGAGGGGCTTGAACTTCCAGCAAGCATGTGTGAGCGTGTTAGATAGGAGTGAATGGAGACGAATGGTTTTTGGGACCTGATGAGCTGTTGGAGTGTGAGCAGGGTAACATTTTGTGAAGGGATTCAGGGAAACCAGTTAATTGATTTAGTTGGATTTGAGTCCTGGAAATGGGAAGTACAATGACTGCACTTTAAAGGAGGGGTCTGGGATAGTGACAGCTGGGAGGGACTATTCTCAGCTGTCGTATCTGAGCGCCTCTGCAAAGACAGTGATTATGTGTGAGTGTGGTGAAAGTGTTGAATTATGATGAAAGTATTTTATTTTTTGGGATTTTCTTTCTTTTTGGGTCACCCTGCCTCTGTGGGAGACGGCCGACTTGTTGAAAAAAAAAATATAAAGTGTAGGTAAAAGGGAATTTGCAAGATTTATACGTGCAAAGAGAAACAGAATTATATTAATTCATAAGGAAGCACTAAACATGAAGGGGTCACACAGCGCCTGAGGAATGGAAGGTAATCAGCTTTGATCCAAGGAAGGGGAAGGGCACCACTAATTAATTAAAAAAAAGTGTCCTTCATGGGCACCAAGACTCGCTCCTTGAAGAGTCAGTACCTGATAATGGACATCCAGAAACTGGGAAGAAATATGGACAAATAACAGCATTGAGAATGACAAGAGATTTTTTTCATTTAGCAAATCTGCTACATCAGCAGCGTGCTGCTGATATCCTACTCTATGTGACAGTTACACAATAGCAACACAAACTAGCTATGAAAAAAAAAATATATATATATATATATCTGAGCTCCTCTGCAAAGACAGTGATTATGTATGAGTGTGGTGAAAGTGTTGAATGATGATGAAAGTATTTTCTTTTTGGTGATTTTCTTTCTTTTTGGGTCACCCTGCCTCGGTGGGAGACGGCCGACTTGTTGAAAAAAAAAAAAAAAAAAATATATATATATATATATATATATATATATTCATAGCTAGTTTGTGTTGCTATTGTGTAACTGTCACATAGAGTAGGATATCAGCAGCACGCTGCTGATGTAGCAGATTTGCTAAATGAAAAAAATCTCTTGTCATTCTCAATGCTGTTATTTGTCCATGTTTCTTCCCAGTTTCTGGATGTTCATTATCAGGTACTGACTCTTCAAGGAGCGAGTCTTGGTGCCCATGAAGGACACTACTCTATGTGACAGTTAATATGGCAACACAAACTAGCTATGAAAAAAATATATACTATATATATCTGAGCCTCTGCAAAGCAGTGATTATGTATGAGTGTGGTGAAAGTGTTGAATGATGATGAAAGTATTTTCTTTTGGTGATTTTCTTCTTCTTTGGGTCACCTGCCTCGGTGAGACGGCCGACTTGTTAATTAAAAAAAAAAAAAAATTATATATATATATATATATATATATATTTCATAGCTAGTTTGTTGTCTATTTTAACTGTCACATAGAGTAGGATATCAGCAGCACGCTGCTGATGTAGCAGATTTGCTAAATGAAAAAAATCTCTTGTCATTCTCAATGCTGTTATTTGTCCATGTTTCTTCCCAGTTTCTGGATGTTCATTATCAGGTACTGACTCTTCAAGGAGCGAGTCTTGGTGCCCATGAAGGACACTTTTTTTTAATTAATTAGTGGTGCCCTTCCCCTTCCTTGGATCAAAGCTGATTACCTTCCATTCCTCAGGCGCTGTGTGACCCCTTCATGTTTAGTGCTTCCTTATGAATTAATATAATTTTGTTTCTCTTTGCACTTATAAATCTTGCAAATTCCCTTTTACCTACACTTTCAGTCCTGAAATTTTACATTTATTTGTGTAATTTATGTTTAAGATTATGTTCAATCAGCCATTTACTCTGAAAATATTTTTTTACCAATAAAAAATCTGATTCTGTCTACAACTACCACTGTATTCTCTGTTTGTCTCTGTCTCTCTTTTCTCTCTCTCTCTTTCACTCTGTCTCTGTCTCTGTCTCTGTCTCTGTCTCTTCTCTCTCTCTCTCAACTTAGTCTTGTTGCCACTACTACCATAGTTTCTCTCGTTATTGCAGTCTCAATGCTTCCCACCCTACCTGACAAGTGCCTTCATCTCACCAGCTGACACCAGCTGACACCAGCTCCCTCAAGGTGAGTCTTCTACATCTTGATGATGGTGATTCTCATTAAAGGTGAGTGTTTCATTACTTGATGATGGTGATGTTCAACAAGACGAAAGCTTCCCTGGTGCAACACCGGTAATTACACCATTAATGTTATGTTGTCGCTAATGTTGCTGGGAAGTGTGTTGATTGGGTGAGTGGAGGCTTGGCCAGTCTCTTCTGCTGTGTGAGTGTGTGTGTGTTGCTTGTTGTCAAACGCACTTGTTCATATACATTTGGCCTGTTCTCTCGGGTTTTTTTTTGCATATATGTATGTATGTGTATGTCTACGTACATATGAATATGTGATAGTATGTCTGGTGTGTGGAGGAAATTCTAGTCACTCCTAGTGTGGGCTGTGTGTGAAGGGGGGAAGGTGTAGTTGGGGGATTAGCTTAGTCACTTCTAATGTTAGTTGTGTGTGTGAGGGGAGGGAGGTGTTGTTGGGGGATTAGCTTAGTCACTCTTAATGTTTGTTGTGAGTGAGAGGGGTGGGAAGGTGTAGTTGGGGGATTAGCTTAGTCACTTCTAGTGTGTTGTGTGTGAGGCAGAGGGAGGGAGGGTGTAATTGGGAGATTAGTTTAGTCATTATTAGTGTGTGTGTGTTGCGTTATGGGTGGGGAGGGAAGGTTTAGTTGGGGGATTTGTTCAGTCACTCGCAGACCACCAGCCAAAATTAGCAGTGCAACATGTGTTTAATGAGCTGTGAAAGACCATCTATCAGGATCTTGAGTGTAAGCTCCACTACTGTACTCTAAGTATATATAGTTATCCGGTAGCTAGGTTGGTAGCGCACTCAACTAACACACTGGGGTTCGTGACTCGATCCCCGGTACGGGTGAAAACACTGGGCGTGTTTTCTAAAGACACACTTGCTGCCCCTGTTTACCTAGCAGCAACTAGGTACCTGAGTGTTAACTAATTGGTGTGAGTCGCATCCTGGGGAACGAGATTATCCTAAGTTGCCCGAAATGCTGTGCATACCCAGGGGCTTTCTATGTAGTATGTCAATAATATCAGCTAAGTCTTCATAAGTTGTATCATGTGCCTGTAGAAATAAATATTATTATTATTATTATTATTATTATATTATTATTATTTTTATTGATAGAAAGGCATTCCAGTATTGCACCTGGCCGGGTCTCCTCTACCTCAATATACGCAAATGAAATAGTACGAAGTTTGGCGTAAAGTTCGAACGCAGGTAAATATCAGCAATGAAGATCTGAAACCAATCAGAAGAAGCGTTAACAAGTTATCGTACGGAAATTAATATCATAATTTATTCAGTAAAAATGGCAAATTGGCACTTGAACAGTCCAAAACTGATTTGAATCTTCCACTTTGAAAAGTTTAAAGCCTATTTGAAGAGACATTCTCTAGTTATCACACAGAGAGGAATATCCCAAAATATACCAACATTTTAAGTTTGCAGTCGCTCAGACGCTGTGTTCTACAATTACAATACTGAAGGTTTGAAGCCGATCGAATGAGGTATTCACAAATTATAGCAAAGTGCTTTTTCCAGTTATTGCAAAGAAGTCAGTTTATTTAAGAAAATTTGGAAATTAAAATCAATGCGCAAAATCTGGGTATTTTTATACCTAGACATTTCGTAATTTTGTGACTTTATTAATACAAGGACATAATATGAAGAATTTACAACTATATACGCAAAAGGTGAGGTAATTAGTCCCATAATCTTGGAGTTGGTGAGGAGCCCTACGGTCCTCTTCACCTACTCCAAGGCACTGATTACCTCGTCTTTTGTATCTAGTTCAACCTTCTTCACATTATGTCTTAGTATTGTATCGATAAATCCAATGGATGGCGAAACGATGTTGGACATGTGTCTGATTTTTATACACCATTATATACCATTTATGTTCATAGAAGGCGAACCTCACACTGCAGAAAACACACCTTTACTGAGGGTTACAAGCCATCCAGAAGATGCATTAATTAGATGCATTTTCCACTTATTGATTTGTGTAAAAAAAAAAATCCAAGAATTCCAAGTTGACTACTTATGTTAATGAATCGGAAGATACAAACTTGAAAAGCCTAAACACAAAAGTGTCATAGGTTTCGTAAGAAGTATCCTCTATTAAAGATTGAAGTTGATAAGAGCAGGCCTATGCCATTTAAAAAAAATGAAATTGACATATTGAGACCTACACACTTCAGTAACAATCCGAAACTTCTTACAGATGCATCAAGGTCCCTATATGGCGGCATCAAGGTCCCTATTTGGAGGCATCAAGGTCCCTATATGGCGGCATCAAGGTCCCTATATGGCGGCATCAAGGTTCCTATATGGCGGCATCAAGGTCCCTGTATGGCGGCATTAAGGGCCCTGTATGGCGGCATCAAGGTCCCTGTATGGCGGCATCAGGGTTCCTATATGGCTGCATCAAGGTCCCTGTATGACGGCATCAAGGTCCCTGTATGGCTGCATCAAGGTTCCTGTACAGATGCCTCAAGGTCCCTGTATGGCGGAATCAAGTTCCCTGTATGGCTGCATCAAGGTTCCTGTAAAGCTGCATCAAGGTCCCTGTATAGCGGTATCAAGGTCCCTGCATGGCTGCATCAAGGTCCCTGTATGGCTGCATCAAGGTCCCTGCATGGCTGCATCATGGTTCATGTATGGCTGCATCAAGGTCCCTGTATAGCGGCATCAAGGTCCCTGCATGGCTGCATCAAGGTCCCTGTATGGCTGCATCAAGGTCCCTGTATGGCTGCATCAAGGTCCCTGCATGGCTGCATCAAGGTCCCTGCATGGCTGCATCAATGTCCCTATATGGCTGCATCAAGGTCCCTGCATGGCTGCATCAAGGTCCCTGTATGGCTGCATCAAAGTCCCTGTATGGCTGCATCAAGGTCCCTGTATGGCTGCATCAAGGTCCATGTATGGCTGGATCAAGGTCCCTGTATGGCTGCATCAAGGTCCCTGTATGGCTGGATCAAGGTCCCTGTATGGCTGCATCAAGGTCCCTGTATTTCTGCATCAAGGTCCCTGTATGGCTGCATCAAGGTCCCTGTATGGCGGCATCAAGGTCCCTGTATGGCGGCATCAAGTTCCCTGTATGGCTGCATCAAGGTCCCTGTATGGCTGCATCAAGGTCCCTGTATGGCGGCAACAAGGTCCTTGCATGGCTGCATCAAGGTCCCTGTATGGCTGCATCAAGGTCCATGTATGGCTGGATCAAGGTCCCTGTATGGCGGCATCAAGGTCCCTGTATGGCGGAATCAAGTTCCCTGTATGGCGGAATCAAGGTTCCTGTATAGCTGCATCAAGGTCCCTGTATAGCGACATCAAGGTCCCTGCATAGCTGCATCAAGGTCCCTGTATGGCTGCATCAAGGTCCCTGCATGGCTGCATCAAGGTTCCTGTATAGCTGCATCAAGGTCCCTGTATAGCGGCATCAAGGTCCCTGCATGGCTGCATCAAGGTCCCTGTATGGCGCATCAAGGTCCCTGCATTTCTGCATCAAGGTCCCTGTATGGCTGCATCAAGGTCCCTGTATGGCTGCATCAAGGTCCCTGTATTGCTGCATCAAGGTCCCTGTATGGCTGCATCAAGGTCCCTGTATGGCTGCATCAAGGTCCCTGTATGGCTGCATCAAGGTCCCTGTATGGCTGCATCAAGGTCCCTATATGGCTGCATCAAGGTCCCTGTATGGCTGCATCAAGGTCCCTGTATGGCTGCATCAAGGTCCCCTGGGAAGCTAAGACAAAGCTTCATCGAAAAACACTACCGATGGAAAACAGTCGAGTAATCTTGGAATGAAGTATCTAGCATAGTGCTGTGTTTACTGTCTCACATCATCGTTGATGACATCTGCAGCTCAGCCTTGACAAAGCACACACTTCCTCAGGTAGCGGATGGATATGTCTACTTCATCCCTCCAAGGCGAGCTCTAGCCACCGTCCACCCTTGATGTAACATGTATCTCTCGCCCTATTGCATTTATCAGATCACATAATGTTTATGGTCATTACGTAGAGTGAAATCACTGGTGACTCTTGCGTCTGTAGTCTAATTCTTGAGTTGTGTCGGTTAATAGTCAGGGACAAGTAAGACGCCGTCGTAAAAATAGCAGCTTTTTTTTTTTTTTTTGCGATCCATTGGGTTTTACAATTGCCGTTACTTTAACTTTCATCGCGAATTGGCCGGAGGTTTATACATAATTTCATTTTGCGTTAAGCATCATAATGGAGAGGCCACTAGTTTTTTCTTCTACTATTTACCTTCGTCTGGCCCTCCCACTTCATACCATATCCTACAACGCTTCTGGGATTTCAAAAGGGTGTTGACAAGTAACTGGGCCTCTACAATATTATTGTAATGGGCAGCGAGTACTGGTGCTTCGTCAGGTAATGCTTGTTCCTCCTCCTCCTTCCTTCTTGTCATCAGTCTACTGTAGGCGAGTGAGGACACCGCTGACAAACAGAATGACCAGGAAAAGCGCCCAGACTGCCGTCAGATGAGGGCGACCCTGAGAAACACTCTGGGTAGATCGGTGCCTGGCCCTGATGCAGGCGATGGTAACTAGCTTTGAATTTACCAGGTAATAGGTGAGGGCAGCCCATAAAGCTACCCACACACTTAAAACAAATTTAATATTAATGTCCTGCCAAACATTTTACCCTTAACAATTTAACAGCTCAAACTTCAATTGAAATCTTGTGTGTTGTATGAGACGAATATTGACATTTGTTGTCCAACATATCTACTCAATACCCATTACATAAGAACTTTATCACCGCTCTCTACTATTTCTTTTTCGTGCATTGAAATAGAAGGGTAGCTGGCCGGGTTTATGGGTTATGAGGATACCTCTCTTGGATCACGCATCGACCGAAATGCAAATAGTTTTCTCTGTTGTTGCAACATATATATTTGGAGCTCTAAAGGTCGTATAGCATAAATAGGCTATAGAGACCTGAGCCTCCTACGAATCGCGAGACAAACACTATTCTCACAAAAAAATAGACCTTTAATCCAGATGGTGTATGCTGTTTCATAGTTAATATAAAGACTAGCTGTATTACCTTTAATGAAAATATTGTATCCAGGAGTTTTCCTTATAGGTGAGTGTAAATCATGTGCTTCTTAGAACCGCTTATCTAAATTTACATTGTGGATAATGCATCACGTTTTAGTATCCTTGGCGGAGAGATTCCCAAGATTTGAAAATGGTTCAATGGAATATTTATTGACTTACGAGAGTAAAAGAGAAAAAGGTGTAAGAACAATGGGGTGTGCACCATAAAATGGTAGAAGAAAAAGAAAATGAAAAAAAAGAAACAGAAGAAAGGAGGAGCAATGCATTACACAAGAACTGTCATATTTCAAGATAAGAATACTCTCTTGGTACATTCTCCAGGGGAAATGAGGCGATCAGCGTCCCGAGCCTCGTTTCCTGCAGCTGAAAGACAGGAACCAACTTGACAATTCGACATTTAGTGGTTATTTTTTTTTAGTTTGTACCCCGATATGCAATCACCTGGGCATCAGCACTTACGTCACAAATGTACATTTCCTATTTAGTATTTATTTTTCCTTCCTTCAACGGTCTCCGCTGAGGTTATTTAATTTTCTTATAGGACGGAGCCGATAAAATTCCTGACAACCTTTGACGTGTTAGTGTGTTGACATGAAGTGAAGTGGTAAACAATGTCATTAAGATGACATTGACTTGACTTAAGAATAAAGTTTTCGTATTCTGAGCACGGGTCCTGCACAGGTGATGTCGCGGTATTTCTACAAATACCTACTGTGTGTGTGTGTGTGTGTTGCTACAGGAAAATACTTACAAAGAATGTGAGTGTACGTGTGTATGCTGTGTGTGTGTGTGTGTGTGTGTGTGTGTGTGTGTGTGTGTGTCTAAGTAATTTGCATTTGACCGATATGATAGAAGAGCAGCCTTGCGTGATACATTGTGTGTTTATTTCTGGACACCTAGTGACCTCTGTGTCTGTGTGTACTCACCTAATTGTACTCACCTAATCGTTGTTGCAGGGGTTGTCTCATAGCTCCTGGCTACGACTCTTCATTGGTCGCTACTAGGTCCACTCTCTTCCTGCTCCATGAGCTTAATCATACCACCTCTTAAAGCAATGTATGGATCCTGCCTCCACTATATCACTTTCCAGACTATTACACTTCCTGACAACTCTATGATTGAAGAAATACTTCCTAACATCCGTGTGACTCATCTGAATCTTCAACTTCCAATTGTGACCCCTTGTTGCTGTGTCCCATCTCTGAAACATTCTGTCTCTATCCACCTTGTCAATTATTCTCATTATTTTAAATGTCATTATCATGTCCCCCTCTACTTCCTGTTCTCCAGTGTCGTCATGTCGATTTCTCTTAACCTCTCCTCGTTGGACATGTCCCTTATCTACGCGATTAGTCTTGTTACAAACCTTTGCACACCCACTAATTTCTTGACGTGATTGTCCAGGTGTGGGTTCCAAACTGGTGCTGCATACTCCAATATGGGCCTGTACTGCAGCAGTTATTTGGTTGATGTGCGCCTCAGGAGATGTGCTCGGCATTATACTCCCCCCCAAGATCCTTTTCTTTGAGTGAGGATTGCAGTCTTTGGCCCCCTAGCCTGTACTTCATTTGCGGTCTCCTTTGCCCTTCCTCAATCTTCATGACTTTGCATTTGGTAGGGTTAAATTCCAGGAGCTAGTTTCTCGTATGATTTAATTAAAATTGTTGTTAGTGGCACACACAGTGCTTCTGCTCCCTCTCAGGACCCATGGAGAGATATTGTACAGTCCCACCGCCTTTGAGGTATCTAGTTCACTTAGCAGTCTCTTCACTTCCACCTCGGTTGTGTGTATTGTGTCCAGCACTTGTTGGTGTACCTCACCATTCCGGCTTTCCAGAGTCCTTTCTGTCTCCACTGAAAATGCTTCCTTAAATCTCATGTTCAACTCTTCTCATTCGTTTCTTGTGAACTTCCCTCCTTCCTTCCTCAGCCTAATTATCTGGTGTGGCTGTACATCTTTGGGTCAGACTTGGCTTTCGATGCTGTCATTCTCGTATTGCCGCTGGGCCCCTCTCCTCATTCATGCATATTTATTTCTGGTTCTTTAGCTAATCTCCTTGGTCAATTAGACACATATGCAACACTTGGGTATGAATAAAGATACCCAAGTGTTGCATATGTGTCTAATTTATCAACTCGTCGGTTCTCTGAACCATTCATTCACAGCTAATCTCCTTATTTTCGTGGGTTCTTTGTTGTCTATGCATTTTCCATTCTCTAGCACACTTAGTTTTGGCCTCTATATACCTTTGGGTGAACCAAGGACTCATTCTGACCTTACCATTATTTCTGTTGCCCTTGGGATTAAACCTCTCCTCTGCCTCCTTGCATTTTGTTGTCTATTCCATCATTTCATTTTCTACTTTTCCCACTATTTATCTTTGACACTGTACCTCATGCAGGTAATTCTTGATTCACTCTCCACTTTTAACTCTACAATGAATCTGTGAATCTGAAGAAGATGTCCTCTCTTGAGCTACTCTACCAGCAGCTGAAGGAAGAACTGAGGGTAGCTAAGCTTGAGATACAGCGACTGACTGAGGAAAACAAGAGGATTCGTAGTAATCCTCCTGTTGAGAATCCTCAAGCCAAGAAAGGAACCTGGACAGTGGCTAGAACGCATGGGACAAAGTTAAGGCTCAAGAGGACAGGTGGAGAGGTAGAAACAACGAAGACCCAGGAGAATGTTGTGGAAAAATCGAACCCATTCTCCGTGCTACCCGATGAATGTGAGTCGACTTCTGGGAGCGTCAAGACGAACGACACCAAGGAAGGTAAAAACATTGTTGTTGTTGGGGACAGCTTCCTATTGGTGAGCCATGACTCGATCCATGACAGCACTTTCCCCCCAATGCCATGAACTGCCACTTTCTTTAACAGTCTCTGGTGCGGTACTCTATCAAAAGCCTTACTAAAGTCTAAATAAACAATATCGAATTCTTTATCGTGAGCAACAGCCTCAAAAGCTTTACTGAAGAAGGTTAATAAATTAGATAGGCAGGAACGGCCCCTCGTGAATCCATGCTGAGTATCATTAATCAAATTATGGTTATCTAGATGGTTTCTAATAATATCAGCTATAATTGACTCTAGTAATTTACCTACAATTGAGGTCAGGCTTATTGGGCGGTAATTTGACGGTAGTGACATGTGGGCTCTTCTGGCGACCTCAGCTAGTGTGTCAACCATTGCTCTCATCATATCCTTCTGCTATTCTGTGGCGGGTGGTACAGCACTGCAATCACCACCTTGGGACCCCCAGTCTGAATTGTTCCTATTATGTAGTTTCTTTCTTCCATTCTGTTCATTCCTTCCATTTCCTCAAGTATTCACTGGTTTTTGATGAGCAGTGCAAATCCTCCTCCCCCTCTGCTCCCTCTATCTTTCCTCAAGATCATCCCTGTCAGCTTCGTTTCCATGAGTGCTATGATATCTGGAGATGTCTCCATGATTCTTTCATGCCACTTCTCACATTTATATATTATTCCGTCTGCACTAGTGTACCAAACCTTCAGCTGCTTTTTTATTACTGTGCATTTTTTTTTTTTTTTTTTTTTTTTTTGAGTTGGGGAGTGGGAGGCCTGGCAAGATACTATGGAGAGTTGCTGTGAAGGTAGAGTTAGTGGTGGAGGGGGTGGGGGCTGTGGGTATGGAGTGTGGATAGTATTGGGTTAGTTTGCTCGGTTACGGTGGAGTTATCAGGGTTAAAGGTCTTCTGCAGGTGATTCTGAGAGAGGCTGTATTTGCTCTTCCTCCTGAGTCTGAGTTTCCCTGCCCATCTCCATCCTTGACTCTCTTTCCTTCTCCTTGCGTCTTTGTATCCTCTCACTCAGTTTCTGTCTTTCTTCTCGTGTTCTGTCGCAGTCGAGGTAGACCCACTGGTAATTTGATTAGTTGTGCTTTCTTATGCAGGATCCTGTTTTGCATTGTTTCTGACTTGAAAATCTATTTGACTAGACGGTTTATTTCTCTTGAGAGCCCTCCTATTCTTGAAAATTTGTCAGCTGGGTCATGTCTTCCTCTCCTATCTCTTTCATGATATTTTCAAACCCTTTTTCCTCCCCCTGTCGTCTTACTTCATAAGTTGCCCCTTCGACCTCCTGAAGCCCATGAACAAAGACTGGACTCTCCCTTTCATTCTCCCATTGCATTTCCCTTCATATCTCATGATCCGATTTAAGTATTTCTATTGCTGATTTCCTTAACATTGCCTGGATCTCTCGATGGTCTCCTTCCCTTCCTTCATTCCTCTGACTGAAGTCCCTGAACCCAACAGCCTGCCACTTTCACTCTTCGACTTTTTCCGGACCCCCCGTGGTCTGATAGGACCTGTGTGTGTGTGTGTGTGTAAGAAGACGTGTAAGTACATTCATTAAAGTGTTTACACCATAAACATATAATGTTGCATCAACACGAGGTAGTGAAACATGTGATGCAGTGAAGCACACGCGAGCAGGAAAGTACACACCACAGTGAAGCACATGACAGTGAAATACACGACACAGTGAAGCACAATACATTATAAACAGTGTTTGTTAAAGCTCCGGTCGAACTGCCTAACTTATGAATTGTTTAATTTATAATCCCTCCTCATCATGTAGAGCCAGACAGCGTTTCGCTCACAGGCGCGATTTTTCATGTCATGTGAGTGAAACGTCGGATTCTGTATTGAAGCTCATCTGTGAGGAAACGTGGCATAAAAAAAAATGTGTGTTTGTTGACAGTGTCATTGTGTGACACTCCTGTGTTTTACGTAAGCTGTTTTTTCGACAGTGTTACCAGCCATGAGGGCTGTGTTGTTGTTTTTATTCAGGTCCGTGAGCATGATGCGGGTCACTGAGCCGCCTTCCCTAATTGTGTTTATTCTCTGTGGTAGCCTTCTCGCCACTGCATCTATTTTTACACCAGCACTGCCTTCGATTTTGTTTTTAATCATGAAATTACTGCGCATTACGTGTATTTGTATATTTTTTTACACTCTCAGGAGTGTAATCAAGGCCATGCATTCTCTTAGCTTCACCTTCCCCCCGGCGTTAGCAAGTGAACAAGTGTAGTTAGTTGCTTTTAGCCAAACAGCATGGCCGACAGGGGAATTTTTTCTTGGTTACAGACTATGTAAATGCAAGTGGCAATAAGTGGTCCAACGGGAATCCAATTATGCTACATCCTAAGTGGTTCTACGAGGTGTTTCTACGACTTCAGAAACACTTCTTGGAATGGTATGTAAATACCAACAACAACAGTGGGCTTTGATAAAGTCCGCTGTGTGGGCCAAGATTTGCTCTAAGAGTTTGTGTACTACTTACGTTCTGATATATGTGACAGTTCTATGTAGGGATTATTGTTGTTACTACCGAGACTTGGCAGACACACGCGTATGTCTGTGATGCATTTCCAGTGATAATTGAGGTGTTGCATGACTGCAAGATTGAGGGATACACGCACACCTGAGGCCCTGATAAGGTCACGCTGACCCTCTCTAATCGTATCACGACAAATTGGAGATAGATTTCTAGATAGAAAATTCTCAGTTGACCCTTTAGGGCTTTTAGGATGCTGCTGCGGTCATAAACAAGATAAGGGAAAACAATGGTGGTTCATCTTGGACCGTATTTCTGAATGTTCCATTACTGGGAGATGATCGGAAGATGATATATAGATTGGTGCCACTCCCTGGACGCATGGCTACATGAGGGTTAATATTCAACCTACGACCTGTGAATGTAGGACTAACCTAATGTTTCTTTTTTGAAGCTAAAAGTATTTCTTTTGCGCAGGGTATTTAAGCTGCTTGAAATATAATAAACTCATGTATATATATATATATATATATATATATATATATATATATATGTGTGTGTGTGTGTGTGTGTGTGTGTGTGTGTATGTGTGTGTGTGTGTGTGTGTGTCGTGCCGAATAGGTAAAACTGGTCAATTAGCAAGAATTCATTTAAAATTAAGTCCTTTGTAAATTTTCTCTTGTACGTTTAATTTTTTTTTTTCATTTATGTTACTGTAAAAATGAATAATTTTGTACCAAAAGAACCTTAGAAATCTTACCTTATTATAACAAGCACAATTTAATTTAGCCTAATTCGAGTAAATATATTTTAAATAAGTTTACAATAATTATATATGTAAATTGGCTTATTTATTTATTAAACACAACGGCCTTCTCCCAGTGAGGTAGGGTGACGTAAATTCAAAACGAAACACATTCACCATTATTCATTCAACTTCTGCCTTGCCAGAAGTAAGCAGACATCACAATTTAAAGACCCTTCGAACTGCAATATCCTCACCCCTCCTTCAGAGTGCCGCCACTTTACTTCCCACATCCAGGACTCAATCTGGCTACTCGGTTTCCCTGAATATTCTTGAATATAGATTGGCACCGATGCCTGCTGCAGCTGAAAGAATTCTAAAATTGTTTCCTAGCCTACAGTCATAGCCGTCAGGAAGAATTCTCTTCCTTTCTATCTTGTGTATATTTTTCAATAAGTCAGGAAACTTGAAAACGTTCAAGTCCACACCACTTGGGGCGATGACCCCCTAGAATCGATTACAGGTAGACTGGCTCATTTATGAGTATAGTTTCCATCTGCGTCCCAGTCCCTGTCCAGGTCCCTGAGTATTTTGTATATTGTGATCATATCCCCTCTCGTTCGAACTCTCGTTCAGTTTTCCCTTTATGTTTTTCATTTTTAGGTGTGGTATTGTTGTGTTGCGAATTTCTGAACTTGCTCCAGATTTATATGTTTGGCTACATGAGCGCCACACTTATGCAGCATAGTCTGGAGTCTACCTGGAGGGTGTTCCATGACCTGGCCTCGCTGTGGATCAGGGTCTGATCAACCAAGCTGTTACTACCGGCCATATGTAATCCAACGTACGAACCACAGCCCGGCTAGTCAGGTACTAGCTTTAGGTAACTATCCAGGTCCCTCTTGAAGACAGCCAGGGGTTTATTCGTAATCCCTCTTATGTTTGATGGAAGGCAGTTGAACAGTCTTATGCCCCCTGACACTTATTGTGTTGTCTCTTAGTGTACTCATGGCACCCCTGTGTTTGTGTATATAGTATACATTATTATTATTATTAATTTTATGAAGTGCTAACTGGAGCGGGTCGTTCAGCCCAGACACTGGAGACTTGATCCTCCTGCTAACCGTGAAAGCAAGTTACCCTCGTAGCCAGGCTTCCCTTCGTTTCTGGTACACAAGGTTCTCTGTGCTTCTTATTCAAATTCCCGAATACACAAGGCTAAGAAACTCCAGACACAGGTCTTGAGTCTGTTAGCCTTGTGTTGCTTTGTGTTGCCAGTGTTGCTGTCTTATTTACACATGGTTCTGGTCTTCAGCCAGAGTGAAGAATCAGAGCTGCTTCAGAGGATGGGTCACAACCCCAACTGCAAACACTAACATCTATTTTTTACACACATTTACAAGAAAATGTCTCAGTGTGAATTGTTTATGTTTGAGTAAGTTAGGTTGTCGTCTCTTAACCTTATTAAATCCATAATTAAATGATGTAATATAAATAAATGAAATAATGTATCAACTCAACAAAAACAAGTTTCACGACCAAAAATCGTCTCTTTACCTAATGGTTTTAATCATAATGGTTATAACCATCAATTTTCAAGGGGTGGACCAGTAAGCCAGCGGAAGGCCTTTGTCAGATGTCCAAACGCTCCAGCTGCGGGTCATCATATATGACTAGGACCCGCGTCAGGAAACACTTGTCTTGTTTCCTGACACACCTTACCTAACCTTAACCAACGGTCTTCAGCCAAAGTAAAATACCTTCTTCTTCTTGTAGGTAGAAGAAGGTATTTTACTTCAGCCAAAGTAAAATACCGACGTTGCTTAAGAGTATACGCTGGATTCTGGAGTTATCTTCCTCTGTAGCGATGTCTTATTCCAGGATCTTTGCACTGCATCTTGAGTTGTTTATTTCCCTGGAAGTATGTTGTCTTCGGTCTTCACGCCCCAAGGTTCAACTCGACACTTGTAGAATCTGTCTGCGGTCGTCCTGTGTTTACATCCTCTTCCTGGTTAATCTGACAACTTTATTAATCACCTTGTACCAGTCTTGTGAGCGGTAATCCAGAGATTACAGAGGCATATGATGGGTCCTGGGACTGGGCTCCATAATGTTTGCTATGAAATAAAGACACATGTGCAACATCTGGGTATCTATATAGTAGACGTTTCGCCATCCAGTGGCTTTATCAATACAAAATTCTAGGACATAATATGAAGAGAGTAGAACTATATACAAAAGATGAGGTAATCAGTCCCTCGGCCTTGGAGTTGGTGTGAACACCACCGTAGGTCTGGAGATTATGAAGATCAGGTAAGGAGGCTTGACCTTAAATAGGCGACAGCTGAAAGGGACGTGTAGCAGACGAGGGCATAGTCACTGGTAGGCGGGATTCCCCAGTGTAAGTACTCAAGCTACAATAGTAATGAGCTATTTACAAAGGCATTAACTTAGAAACAATAGCAATGAATTTCCCCAATCAGAAACAATACTAATGAGTTGTTTACATATTCAGAAACAATAGCATTGAGTGGTTTACACAATCACGAATTCTGTCACAAAAAGCATTCAAATTATGTAGCTTATTTGTGGTCATGATTTATTTACAAAACCCTCAGATTCATATACTGTTATGTTTAAATCTACCTTCCAGTCAGGTGGTTTTCATAGATCGGGAAGCAAGTGGCACCTGTCAGCCTCTCAGCATGTTTACCATCACTACCTGTGTCTCGGTAAGTGTTTTGCTCTATTTCACTGCCGTATCCCTTCACCACACTGCATCGGTCTACCGGCTGAAATCAGGACTCCCAGGAATCATTTCACTGATCAACTTACACATTCTCTGGCTAGGTAGTCCAGTGGAGCGTAGTGCTTTCAACATCCAGATCCTTCTGCAAGACTCCAGAAATTTTTGTTGATTTTCTTCTCCGCGAGAGCTGTTAACCACTCACTGGCACTTTATACTTAAACCATTGCTCAGGGGTATTCATTTTATCTTGCTTGGATTTTTGTCCACTAGTCGTCGGCAGGTCCTTTATACACGGAACTGAGTGTGTGTGTGAGTATGTGTGTATTCATGTTTACTCCCATAATATATATATATATATATATATATATATATATATATATATATATATATATAAATGGGGCACTCTGTACAAAATTTTGTGGGGTCCCTTAAAATAGCCTCGGAGAAGTGGACAAAGGCTTCAAGGAAGAAAATTTGGATTTCTTCCTGATGCCATTTGAATATTCCACTTCCCTACCACCCCATCTTTATATATATATATATATATATATATATATATATATATATATATATATATATATATATATATATATATATATATATATATATATAAAACACTGCGACTAGCCAAGGAGTCGAATTTAGAACTTTCCTGCTTTGGCCCGCCTCATGCTGAGCGAAAGACAGATGATGCTCTACTCCATGGGACCACACAATTCTCAAGAATGACGCACCCAGCCAAACTAGATGTTGTACCCGTCATCCGAGAACATACGGTGTGTGTGTGTGTGTGTGTGTGTGTGTGTGTGTGCGTGTGTGTGTACTCACTCACCTAATTGTGGTTGCAGGGGTCGAGACTCAGCTCCTGGCCCCGCCTCTTCGCTGTCTGCTACTGGGTCTCTGCTCTCCCTGCTCCATAAGCTTTATCATACCTTGTCTTAAAACTATGTATGGTTCCTGTATCCACTATATCTTTCTCTAGACTATTCCACTTCCTGACTACTCTGTGGCTGAAGAAATGCTTCCTAACATCCCTTTGACTCATCTGAGTCGTCAGCTTCCAGTTGTGTCCCCTTGTTTCTGTGTTCCCTCTCTGGAACATCCTGTCACTGTCTACCTTGTCAATTTCCCGCAGTATTTTGTATGTCGTTATCATGTCTCCTCTGACCCTTCTTTCCTCCAGTGTTGTTAGTCCTATTTCCCTCAACCTTTCTTAATAAGACATACCCCTGAGTTGTGGAACTAACCTTGTCGCAAACCATTGCACTTTCTCTAGTTTCATTACGTGCTTGACCAGGTGTGGGTTCCAGACTGGTGCTGCATATTCTAGTATGGGCCTGACGTGCACGGTATACAGTGTCTTGAACGATTCCTTGTTAAGGTAACGGAACGCTAATCTTAGGTTTGCCAGTCGCCCATATGCTGCCGCAGTTATCTGGTTGATGTGTGCCTCCGGAGACGTGTTTGGCGTTATACTCACTCCAAGGTCTTTCTCCTTTGCCGAGGTTTGTAGCCTTTGTCCGCCTAGCTTGTACTCTTTCAGCGGTCTTCTTTGCCCTTCTCCGATCCTCATGACTTTGCATTTGGAGGGATTGAATTCGAGAAGCCAATTGCTAGACCAGACGTCGAGCTTGTCCAGGTCTGTTTGCAGCCCTGCCTGGTCCTCTTCCGATGTGATTCTCCTCATTATTTTCACATCATCTGCGAATAGAGACACTTCTGAGTCTATCCCGTCCGTCATGTCATTTACATATACCAGGAATAACACTGGTCCTAGGACTTACCCCTGCGGTACACCGCTCGTCACCGGCGCCCACTGTGATACCTCATCACGCACCATGACCCGTTGTTGCCTCCCTGTGAGGTATTCCCTGATCCATTCCAGTGCCCTTCCTGTTATACCTGCTTGTTCTTCCAACTTCTTTACTAATCTCATGTGAGGAACTGTGTCGAAGGCCTTCCTGCAGTCCAGGAAAATGCAATCAACGTGTGTGTGTGTGTGTGTGTGTGTGTGTGTGTGTGTGTGTGTGTGTGTGTGTGTGTGTGTGTGTGTTTGTGGTTTTTTTTCATAAAGTAGACAGCGCCAGTCAAATACCAGACTGATCCAGGATCTGTGTTGCAGTAGTTAAGAGGAAAGAAACTGAAACTAGACACTAAAGAAGCTTGAGATTAGACATAACAAAGTCATTAAAGATACTCTGGTAACGATACAGTAAACTTGAACAAGGAGGCACTGATGACACTGGAATACACACACACACACACACACACACACATAAACTTTCACACATAAACTTTCACACATAAACTTTCACACATACAAACACACACACACACACAAACAAACTCACTCAAACACGCACACACACACATACACGCACACACTCACACTTACAAACACACACACACACACACACATTCACACTTACAAAAATACACACACACACACACGCACACACAAACACACACACACATACATACGAATACATTCACACACACACACACACACACACACACACACACACACACACACACACACACACTCACACACACACACAAACACTTACACACAAACACACACACATTCACACACATAAACACACACACTCACAAACACACATACACTCACACACACACACACAAACACTCAAACACAAACACACACACACACACACACACACACGCCCCGATGGCATGGTGGCTAGCGCTCTTGCTTCACGCACGGAGGGCCCGGGTTCAATTCCCGGCGGGGCCGAAACATTTCGAAGTGTTTCGTTACACACACACACACACACACATACATACAACAGGCCTAGTGTCTAATCGACATGTGCCTAGGACAAAATGGTAACTAACACATTCACACACACACACACACACAGGGATGCCGCGTGGGCTAGTCACAACTTGTAGGGCTCTGTGAATATATGTGTTTTTGACGGCTACCCAAGGATATTGCAGGGGTTATCAAGTGTGTCAGGGTAGTGAACAACCCTTGAAACGATTTACGAGTTGCCCTGAGCCACATAAGTGTGGGAAGAGCCATAATTTTTTAAGTGAACTAGAAATAAATATTTGGTGGTGGGGTTAGAGTGGGCCTAGTATGCTCCAGGCGACGTTGCCACGTGTGTCACTCTAGATAATAAAGTGAAATAAATATGTGACAAGTGAAAGAAATACAGTGAATAGGTATATTATATATCGACAAGAAACGAAAGTGGATATACGCCAGAACATCACATCGAGTTGGACAATCTACAGGATACTACACGCTGGACAAGCTGCATCGCATCGCAAGTATTCACCTATGCGTGGTTTTCGGGGTGTCGGGAGTAAGTTCCAATTACCTAACCGCTAAGCTGATTGTGAACGGTCAACTCTCATAGTAAGATAAGGAATAGGATATCAAGTACTCGGTAACAAATAGCAATTGGTAATTTCTAGTAGAAAAGGGCGAGCAGACAGGTGAATCATAGAATACATTAACTGGTAGATCAGGTGTGTCAGGTCAGGCCAGGTTGAGGAGCACTGTAGACTACGTGTTACTCGCAGACCCCACATACACACATACATACATACACACATACATACATACACACATACATACATACACACTCATACACCATAACACAATTTTACTACTACTTTTCACACAATAAATCCACACACATATAGTTCCACACACACACACACACACACAGAAGTAATGGGAAGACCAGAACGAGTCCTTGGTTCACCCAGAGGTGTAGGGAGGCAAAAACTAAGTGTAATAGAGAATGGAAAATGTACAGAAGACAAAGGACCCAGGAAAATAAAGAGATTAGCCGAAGAGCCAGAAACGAATATGCACAGGTAAGAAGGGAGGCTCAGCGACAATATGAAAATTATATAGCATCAAAAGTCAAGTCTGACCCGAAGCTGTTGTATAGCCACATCAGGAGGAAAACAACAGTCAAGGACCAGGTAATCAGGCTGAGGAAGGAAGGTGGGGAGTTCACAAGAAACGACCAAGAGGTATGTGAGGAGCTCAACATGAGATTTAAAGAATTATTTACAGAGGAGACAGGAAGGACTCCAGGAATTCAGAATAGGGAGGTATACCAACAAGTGCTGGATGAAATACACACAACCGAGGAGGAGGTGAAGAAGCTGCTATGTGAACTAGATACCTCAAAAGCGGTGGGACCGGACAACATTTCTCCGTGGGTCCTTAGAGAGGGAGCAGAGATGTTGTGTGTGCCACTAACACAAATCTTCAACACATCCATTGAAACTGGGCAACTACCTGAGGTGTGGAAGATGGCAAATGTAGTCCCAATTTTTAAGAAAGGAGACAGACACGAGGGATTAAACTACAGACCTGTGTCACTGACCTGTATAGTATGCAAAGTCATGGAGAAGATCATCAGGAGGAGAGTGGTGGAGCACCTAGAAAGACACAAGCTTATAAACGACAACCAGCATGGTTTCAGGGAAGGAAAATCCTGTTTCACAAACCTACTGGAGTTTTATGACAAGGTAACAGAAGTAAGACACGAGAGAGAGAGGGGTGGATAGACTGCATTTTCTTGGACTGCAAGAAGGCGTTCGACACAGGTCCTCACAAGAGGTTAATGCAAAAGCTAGAGGATCAGGCACACGTAACAGGAAAGGCACTGCAATGGATCAGAGAATATCTGACAGGGAGGCAACAACGAGTCATGATACGTGACGAGGTGTCAGAATGGGCACCTGTGACGAGAGGGGTTCCACAAGGGTCAGTCCTAGGACCTGTACTGTTTTTGGTATGTGTGAATGACATAACGGAAGGGATAGACTCAGAAGTGTCCCTGTTTACAGATGATGTGAAGTTAATGAGAAGAATTAAATCAGTCGAGGATCAGGCAGGACTACAAAGAGACCTGGAAAGGCTACAAGCCTGGTCCAGTATCTAGCTCCTTGAATTTAACCCTGCCAAATGTAAAGTCATGAAGATCGGGGAAGGGCAAAGAAGACCGCAGACAGAGTATAGTCTAGGTGGCCAAAGACTGCAAACCTCACTCAAGGAAAAAGATCTTGGGGTGAGTATAATACCGAGCACATCTCCTGAGGCACACATCAATCAGATAACTGCTGGAGCATACGGGCGGCTGGCAAACCTAAGAATAGCGTTCCAATACCTCACTAAGGAATCATTCAAGACTCTGTACACCATATACGTCAGGCCCATACTGGAGTATGCAGCACCAGTTTGGAACCCACACCTGGTCAAGCACGTCAAGAAATTAGTGAAAGTGCAAAGGTTTGCAACAAGACTAGTCCCAGAGCTAAGGGGATTGTCCTACGAAGAAAGGTTAAGGGAAATCGGCCTGGCGACACTAGAGGACAGGAGGGTTAGGGGAGACATGATAACGACATATAAAATACTGCGAGGAATAGATAAGGTGGATAGAGACAAGATGTTCCAGAGAGGGGACACAGAAACAAGGGGTCACAATTGGAAGTTGAAGACTTCTATGAGTCAAAGGAATGTTAGGAAGTATTTCTTCAGTCATAGAGTTGTCAGGAAGTGGAATAGCCTAGAAAGTGACGTAGTGGAGGCAGGAACCATACATAGTTTTAAGACGAGGTTTGATAATGCTCATGGAGCAGGGAGAGAGAGGACCTAGTAGCGATCAGTGAAGAGGTGGGGCCAGGAGCTATGATTCGACCCCTGCAACCACAAATAGGTGAGTACACACACACACACAAACACATTCACACACAAACACATACACACACACTCACAAACACATACACACACACGTCGTCTGGGGCTGGTATCGTCTGCTCTTTACACACGGTGATTCTCGGAGAAATTGCGCTTAATGAAGGATCTACACAGAATAGGCCTTTAATCGATGGCGCACTAGTTGGAAGGTCACAATGTCCATATCTTCACCTACTGTGTAGACCGGAAAAATCGACGATAAACCAAGAGATTGCTTAAAACAGACACACGTGGTTTTGTGTGTGGGTGAGAGCGGCTGACTGCTTGGTGGTTATCCCACGCTAGCTGGCTGGCGGTACCTCCACCTACACCACTAGGCGTATTAATATTTAAACCAGGATGGCTTAAAAACCCCACAAAATACCACAGGGATGGTATTAGCACACGGAACAGCAATGCCTGAAAGCACAAGGCGATAGCGAAGGCAGCTGGAATAGGCTTTCTGGCTTAGACCTTTCACACAGGCTTAGATGGCTTGGAGTCTTGTAACTATTAGCTCAGCAGGTTGAAAAGCTGGCTTAAGGCTAGGCTGGCTTGAACAGGTTTGATGACTTGGCTTGGGCACTCTCCCCCTCACAGACTGGCTTATCTCGTAGCTTAATTTGCAAAACCCGGGTCTACCCCTTGAAGGTTTTAACAAATAATAGATAAGGCACTTAGCTGACCAGGAAACAGTATAGACAGGCTGACAAATTCTTCTCGGAGTTGGTAGCGTCTGTAGGCCTAACACTGGCACACGACGCTTTGTCTGGCTTTGTTGAATTGTATCTTCCCGAATCTCCTTAATCAACAAAATTACGGGCCCACTGCTGCTCACCACTTGTGGTGTGGGTTTCAGGAGAGTAATCACGGTTGAGAGAAACACACGGAATGGATGGTGATGAAGATATAGTGAGTAGTGAGGAAGGATATATACCCAGCCACCTGTTACACCTAGGCCTACCGTCTTGAGAATGAGGGTGGGCGCTTGGGGAAAGCGTCCCACATGCGAAACGCGTGACGTCGCAGCTGACGTCACAGGTAGCTATGCTAGGGATCTTAAATATAAATATAGCTGGTACTACACACGTATACTACACAAGTATATGCATATGGTACATATGACATACATATGACAACTCACACACACACACACCCAAGTGATGTAGTGGAGGCAGGAACCATACATAGATTTAAGATGAGGTATGATAAAGCTCATGGAGCAGGGAGTGAGAGGACCCAGTAGCGATCAGTGAAGAGGCGGGGTCAGGAGCTGAGTCTCGACCCCTGCAACCACAATTAGGTGAGTACACACACACATTCACACACACAAACACACACACACACACACACACACACAAACACACACATACATTCACACACACACACAAACACACACACACCTTAAAGGCGATGGGGCCGGTCAACATCTCTCCATGGGTCCTGAGAGAGGGAGCAGAGACGCTATGTGTAACAACAATATTCAACACATCTATCAAAATAGGGTGACTACCTGAGGTATGGAAGACAGCAAATGTAGTCCCAATTTTTAAAAAAGGAGACAGACATGAAGCACTAAACTACTGACCAGTGTCACTGACATGTATAGTATGCAAAGTCATGGAGAAGATTATCAGGAGAAGAGTGATGGAACACCTAGAAAGGAATGAGCTTATCAACGACAGTCAACACGGTTTAAGGGACGAGAAATCCTGTGTCAAAAACCTACTACTTTCACACACAAGCACATACACACACACAAACAAAGAAGCAAGAGACTACATAATTGGAACATTTCAGTCTGTAGGTCCCAAGGTGGTAATTGCAGTGATGTATAACCCACCACAGAACAGCAGGAGGCTAAGGCAAGAGTATGATGAGAGTAACAGAGCAATGGTTGACACACTGGCTGAAGTGGCCAGAACGGCTCATGCTAGCAGGGCAAAGCTGCTGATTATGGGTGACTTCAATCACAAGGACATCACGAGGACATCACATATGAAAGACCACTCGGGGCCAATGACCTCGTGGTTCTGAGCTTCGAATGCATAGTAGAGATACAAATGGAGAGGGAACTGCAGACATGAAGAATTTCCTGCACGCGGTTCAATGGGACAGAGAATTGGCAGGGATCAGTAAACGATATGATGGAATATGTGAGAACAATTTGCAAGGAAGCTGACGAGAGGTTTGTACCCAAGGGTAACAAAAATAACGAAAAGGCCAGGATGAGCCCTTGGTTCACCCAGAGGTGTAGAGAGGCCAAAACCAAGTGTGCAATAGAATGGAAGAAGTATAGAAGGCAAGGACCCAGGTGAATGAGAGCAGTCATAGAGCTAGAAATGAATATGCTCAGGTTAGAAGGGAGGCAAAACGACAATACGAAAATGACATAGCAGCGAAAGCCAAATCTTAACTGAAGCTGTTGTACAGCCACATCGTCACATCAGAAGAAAAACAACAGACAAGGACCAGGTAATCAGGCTCAGGAGGGAAGATCACAAGAAACGACCGAGAAGTTTGTGAGGAACTCAACATGAGATTCAAAGACGTATTCACAGAGAAGACAGAAGGGACTCCAGAAAGACGGAGGTGGGGTTCACCATGAAGTGTTGGACACAATACATACAACCGATTTTGAGGTGAAGAGGCTGCTAAGTGAGCTAGATCCTTCAAAGGCGATGGGGCCGGATAACATCTCTCCATGGGTCCTGAGAGAGGGAGCAGAGGCGTTAAGTGTACCCCTAACAATAATCTTCAACACATCTATCGAAATAGGTTGACTACCTGCGGTATGGAAGACAACAAATGTAGTCCCAGTTTTTTTTTTTAAATACAGACACGAAGCATTAAGCTACAGACCACTGTCACTGACTTGCATAGTATTCAAAGTCATGGAGAAGATTATCAGGAGAAGAGTGGTTTAACACCTAGAAAGGAATGAGTTTATCAACGACAACCAGAATGGTTTCAGGGACAGGAAATCCTGTGTCACAAACCTACTGGAGTTCTATGACAAGGTGACGGCAGTAAGACAAGAGAGAGAGGTGATAAATTAGACACATGTGCAACACTTGGATATCTTTACTGAGGAAACGTTTCGCCACACAGTGGCTTCATCAGTCCATACAAAGGAGAATGAAGAACAGGAGGAGTTTGAGGTAATCAGTCCCTCAGCCTTTAGTCGATGAAATCAGTCTATCAATATTGAAAAGAATATAGCTCATGGAGCAGGGAGTGAGAGAACCTAATAGCGACCAGTGAAGATGCGGGCCCAGGAGCTATGAATCGACCCCTGCATCCAAAAATAAGTGAGTACAAATAGGTGAGTACACACACACATACACACACACACAGCTATGACTTGAGCTATGACTCGACCCCTGCAATCACAACTAGGTGAGTACAACTAGGTGAGTACACAAGGTGGTCAGAGACAGGATGTTCCAGAGATGGGACAACACAACAAGAGGTCACAAATGGAAATTGAAGACTCAAATGAATCATAGGGATGTTAGGAAGTATTTCTTCAGTCACAGAGTTGTCAGGAAGTGGAATAGTCTGGAAAGTGATGTAGTGGAGGCAGGATCCATACAAGGCATTAAGAAGAGGTATGATAAAGCTCATGGAGCAGGGAGAGTTACCCAGTAGCGACCAGTGAAGAGGCGGGGCCAGAAGCTGTGAATCGACCCCTGCAACCACAACTAGGTGAGTACACACACTACAAAGACCAGTCTGGTAGCTAGTAATAATCTTCATTTACCTAAGCGCTCCGCTTGAGGCGATTAATTATGAGGACATGTTTGCTGAGGACGGAAAAAGTCTCAGTCAGCGTTAAATATTAGTGATTGTGAATCCTTGAAGCAATACCTGGAATAACCAGCAGGTGGAACTAACCCAGCAGGAGAAACCAAGCCGGCACGTGGAACCAACCCAGCAGGTGGAACCAAGCCAGAAGTTAGAAAAATTAATGGGTATTCACAACTGTTGAAAATGTGACATGAAATGAAAATGGGAAACAGTGTCATTCATTAGTGATGTGTGACAGTGCCATTCAGTAGTGATGTGTGACAGTGCCATTCAATAGTGATGTGTGACAGTGCCATTGAGTAGTGATGTATGACAGTGCCATTCAGTGATGATGTGTGATAGTGCCATTCAGTGATGTGTGACAATGCCATTCAGTGGTGATGTGTGACAGTGCTATTCATTGGTGATGTGTGACAGTGTCATTCAATAGTGATGTGTGACAGTGCCATTCAGTTGTGATGTTTGACAGTGCTATTCAATAGTGATGTGTTACAGTGACATTCAGTGGTGGTGGTGTGTGACAGTGCCAATCAATAGTGATGTGTGACAGAGGCATTCAGTGGTGATGTGTGACAGTGCCTATCATTGGTGATGTGTGACAGTGCTATTAAGTTGTGATGTTTGACAGTGCCATTCAATATTGATGTGTGACAGTGTCATTCAGTGGTGATGTGTGACAGTGCCTTCAGTGGTGATGTGTGACAGTGCTTATCATTGGTGATGTGTGACAGTACCATTTAGTGGTAATGTATGACAGTGTCATACAGTGGTAATGTGTGACAGTGTCATTCAGTGGTAATGTGGGACAGTGCCATTCAGTGGTGATGTGTGACAGTGTCATTCAGTGGTGATGTGTGACTGTCATTCAGTGGTGATGTGTGGCAGTGCCATTCAGTGGTGACGTGTGACACTGCCATTCAGTGATAACGTGTGACAATGCCATTCAGTGGTGGTGTGTGACTGTCATTCAGTGGTGATGTGTGACAGTGCCATTCAGTGGTGATGTGTGACAGTGTCATTCAATAGTGATGTGTGGCAGTGCCATTCAATAGTGATGTGTGGCAGTGCCATTCAATAGTGATGTGTGACAGTGCCATTCAGTGGTGATGTGTGACAGTGTCATTTAATTGTGATGTGTGACAGTGCCATTTAATAGTGATGTGTGGCAGTGCCATTCAATAGTGATGTGTAACAGTGCCATTCAGTAGTGATGTGTGACAGTGCCATTCAGTGGTGAAGTGTGACAGTGCCATTCAGTTGTGATGTTTGACAGTGCCATTCAATAGTGATGTGTTACAGTGCCATTCAGTGGTGGTGGTGTGTGACAGTGCCATTCAATAGTGACGTGTGACAGAGGCATTCAGTGGTGATGTGTGACAGTGCCTATCAGTGGTGATGTGTGACAGTGCTATTAAGTTGTGATGTTTGACAGTGCCATTCAATAGTGATGTGTGACAGTGTCATTCAGTGGTGATGTGTGACAGTGCCTTCAGTGGTGATGTGTGACAGTGCTTATCAGTGGTGATGTGTGACAGTACCATTTAGTGGTAATGTATGACAGTGTCATACAGTGGTAATGTGTGACAGTGTCATTCAGTGGTAATGTGGGACAGTGCCATTCAGTGGTGATGTGTGACAGTGTCATTCAGTGGTGATGTGTGACTGTCATTCAGTGGTGATGTGTGGCAGTGCCATTCAGTGGTGACGTGTGACACTGCCATTCAGTGATGACGTGTGACAATGCCATTCAGTGGTGGTGTGTGACTGTCATTCAGTGGTGATGTGTGACAGTGCCATTCAGTGGTGATGTGTGACAGTGTCATTCAATAGTGATGTGTGGCAGTGCCATTCAATAGTGATGTGTGGCAGTGCCATTCAATAGTGATGTGTGACAGTGCCATTCAGTGGTGATGTGTGACAGTGTCATTTAATTGTGATGTGTGACAGTGCCATTCAATAGTGATGTGTGGCAGTGCCATTCAATAGTGATGTGTAACAGTGCCATTCAGTAGTGATGTGTGACAGTGCCATTCAGTGGTGAAGTGTGACAGTGCCATTCAGTTGTGATGTTTGACAGTGCCATTCAATAGTGATGTGTTACAGTGCCATTCAGTGGTGGTGGTGTGTGACAGTGCCATTCAATAGTGATGTGTGACAGAGGCATTCAGTGGTGATGTGTGACAGTGCCTATCAGTGGTGATGTGTGACAGTGCTATTAAGTTGTGATGTTTGACAGAGCCATTCAATAGTGATGTGTGACAGTGTCATTCAGTGGTGATGTGTGACAGTGCCTTCAGTGGTGATGTGTGACAGTGCTTATCAGTGGTGATGTGTGACAGTACCATTTAGTGGTAATGTATGACAGTGTCATACAGTGGTAATGTGTGACAGTGTCATTCAGTGGTAATGTGGGACAGTGCCATTCAGTGGTGATGTGTGACAGTGTCATTCAGTGGTGATGTGTGACTGTCATTCAGTGGTGATGTGTGGCAGTGCCATTCAGTGGTGACGTGTGACACTGCCATTCAGTGATGACGTGTGACAATGCCATTCAGTGGTGGTGTGTGACAGTGTCATTCAGTAGTGGTGTGTGACAGTGTCATTCAGTAGTGATGTTTGACAGTGCCATTGAGTAGTGATGTATGACAGTGCCATTTAGTGATGATGTGTGATAGTGATATTCAGTGATGTGTGATAGTGCCATTCAGTGATGTGTGACAGTGCCTTTCAGTGGTGATGTGTGACAGTGTCATTCAGTGGTGATGTGTGACAGTGCCATTCAGTAGGGATGTGTGACAGTGCCAATTAATAATGACTTGTGAAAAGAAATATAGAACTCTCACAAAAATGTGCCAAACCTGTCAGGTGTCATTTCAACCACAGGGTTGAGAATTGCTGACGTCAATGTCGTGTCTTGGTATGTCTTAACCTGACTACCGATTCGATTCGATGAGTATTACCGGTACTGTCCTAACCTGTGCCTTGTCCAGATGGTGATCCGGCGTTGGACCCCTGGGTGGGGGGTGTCGTTCATCTTCGTTCTTCTGTCATGCGCAAGAATCTTGCAGTGGCTCCCTGGGGTGGGGAGGAACATAACTATTTCTAACCCATTAATTATCACGTCAGTTAAAATCCACGGTAAACACCAGCCACATCACACCTAATAAAACTTAATTAAATTGACCGACTTCTCCCGACCGGGTTGTGAAAGTAATACTGTATATACACAGGAACCAGTGGTGTACCTAAGGTATGCCAGGTATGGCACGTGTCCTGGCAGCCACTTGAAGGGGAGCGCCACTGAACAGTTTCTATTAAAGTCAGGCAAGCCATCGTCGAATAGTGAAAAAAAAAAAGAGAGAATTTTCTTCAGATGTTTGATCTGTCTTTGATTATCATGCGTGAGAAGCACTAGGATGGCTACATTGTTAAACCACTTATATAAATTATTAGGTAAAAATACAGTGCCACTGCTCAGTGCCAAATGGCAGTAAGACCATCCTCTTGCACAAACTAGAGATGTAATCCAGAACGTTGTGGAAAATGTGTGAAATTTAATGTTCTTATTAAAAGTGTCATTTCCATATTTCAGAATATTGAGTAAGAAGAACATGAAACATTTCTTCACTAAGTAGAAGGAGAGTGGAGGTGAAGGAAGGAAGAGACGACAGTTGGAGGTGGAGGAAGCCAAGAAGCCGAGCAAGTTCTTCATGTATTAATGTTGGTAAAATTACCGACAATATGTCATATACAAGGACACAAGAGCAACTAATGTGACATTTTATTGTGACAACGTTTCACTCTCCTGGAGAGCGAAACGTTGCCACAGTAAAATGTCACATTAGATGCACTTGTGTCATTTTACCTAACAAGTTCTTCATGCCATTCTTTGAAAAGCCTGGAACAAGTTGTTGGACACATTCCATGGAGTCGCCTGTTACAAGTTTGTTAGAATCTGATAGTGGATCAAGTACAAATGCGTCACAAGCCGAGGAGGAAGTCAAGTCAGATAAATCCGAGAATGGTGAGATTAAAAGTGAGGCAGCCAGAGAGAACATGGACATGACAGGAGAAGACGATGGTGGTGGTGGTGTTAGGTCTATTGAAAAGATTTTACCTGACCAGATTGAACCTGACGACACTGAATCTAGTGAACTGGATGGTGTCGAAGAGCTTCGAACTGTCATACCAGAAGTGACTGAACAGCATGGCATTGGACTTCTGAAGTTCGACATGGATACTGGAAAAGCAATTCTGCCTGGCGCATCAATAACAGAAATAATAAAGCTGTGCTTGAAGTATTTCCAGTATTTCCTACTAACAAATAACCGTTCAATGAGCAAAACTTGTTTCAAGAGGAAATTGAGAAATGGTCGTGTATGAGAAAGTGACTCGCTCATGGCTGGTCGATCTCCCCTTCTAAAAAGTCTGCATTTTATATCTGTTGTCTTCTTTATTCTCGGTCAGTCCATCAATCCTTAGTGGATCAGGAAAATGGATTCAACCTTTGGAAAGCACCTGAAAGGATTAGTGTTCCTGATAATGCTGATAATCATCGGGAGAGTTTCACACATTGGAAAGAAATGGAAAGAAATTTAACTGAAAACAGGAGTTATTTATGTGGATCTTCAGTCACAGATCGAGAAGAAAAAACTGAAGTGGCGTGATATCTCGAAGGGGATCCTTCACTCCTTATCAGGCACACTATGAGCAGATGTCAGAAGTAATGAGGTACGTGGAAGTTGATTTTTAGAGGAAAACAGTCCGTGTTAGAGAGACCTTCCTTGGTTTTATCCAGATAAGCCAGAAAGATGCTGAGAGTTTGAGAAGGGCGAAATGGAGCTACAAGATTGTCGGCCACAGTGCCATGACAAGGCTGCTGTGATGGCTCGACACAGAAGTGGTGTTTATCAAAGAATAAGTGAGAAAAACAACCTGGCAGTGTTTGTGAATTGCGACATGCAACCAAGCAGGATACAATGATGGTCATGCTTTTTGGAACCATCGAAGCTTTGTATGTGTTCTCTCGTTCAACACAGCGCTGGGAAAAACTCAAAAAGCCGTGCCTGTGGTTGTTAAGTCGGAGTACGAAACCAGGTGGAGTGCAAGGACAGAAGCAGTGAAGCCCGTCAACAAGTACCTTGAGGAGATACTTAAATTTTTCTAGGACATGATAAGCAATGAACACGAGACCAGTGAAATAAGATGTGACGGAAGGCAGTTGTATAACCACATGTTGAGTTCTCATTGACTGTATTCAAAAAAAGGTTGCAGGATCCTAGCATGAACTTCCACGATGCTGTCCTGGATTTGAAAGCCTTCCAAGATCATTTTGATGATGAAAGAAGTGTTGGTCAGTAAGATACTCGAAGAAGGACTCGTTCTCTCTCAGACGAAAGAAACAAATGGCTGATGAGAATTCAAGAGACTCTTGGTTAATAGCCAGTGAGGAAATGGAAAGAGTCATGAAGGAAGCACTCTACCGTCTTCAGAGAGAAATACACAAATAACCCGCACGTAGAAGAGAGGAGCTTACGACAACGTTTCGGTCTGACTTGGACCATTTACAAAGTTACACTAACAGAAAGGAGAGAAAAAGGCAGTATATATAGACCAGCAGACAGGAACGGGACAAGAGAGGTAGAAGGAGAGAAAGTAGAGAGGTAGTAGTAGTAGTAGCGGAGTCAGTCAAAGACCAAGAGGAGTACTGCTGGAGAGCTAAGGGCCCACAAGGGGTAGGAACAAAAACACGGGGGAAGGGGAAAAATAAAGGACCAAACACCTAAGGCAGAAGAAAGAAGATCCAAGGAACTGAGGGTCACAAATGCGGAGGGCACAGAGAAAGAAAGAAATAAGAACACTTTTCTTGTCTACCCTAATTCAAACTTTCACAGTCGCCGTCTGGTTGAAGCCTCCCTTATGCACAACTTTCATTATATGAATCTTAGTCCAGGTTTTGTCTCTGTAGATACCATCCTTTCTCATTACATTGTAAAATTCTCCAAACTTCAGAACACCCATGACTTAACCTGATTATTTTTTCTCCTCCCTCTTCCCTTTTTCTTTTTTCCTCTTTCTTTGGGTTTTCTTTCTTCTTCCTTGGGTGTTGGATCCTTTACTTACCCCCTTCCCTGTGTTATTGTTTCTACCCCTTGTGGACCTTTATCTCTCCTGCAGTGCTCCTCTTTCTTGGCCTTTAACTGACTCCGCAACTACTACTTCTCTCCTTTCTGTTAGTGTGACTTTGTAAATGGTCCAAGTCGGACCGAAACGTCGTCATAAGCTCCTCTGTTCTATGTGCGGGTTGTTTGTATTGTTCCAGCCTTTTTTTCTTCACAGACAAATGAATGAAGGGTTCGCTCGGTTGTACCACACTGACGCCAAGTTTGGGTTCCTTCACACTGACGCCAAGTTTGGGTTCCTTCACACTGACGCCAAGTTTGGGTTCCTTCTCGATGTCAAGGGACTGTGTTACGGAGCCAACAGTAACGACCTAAAGAAGAAGTGCGAAAATTTGGGTGAATTGTACAGCCCTGATGTTGATGGGCAACAGCTAAATGAAGAAATTTTGGATTGCAGAATGTTGCTATCAAGTTGGGCCAACATGAAAATATCAAGACCTGAAGAGCTTCTCGAATTTATTGTTCAGTGTGGAGGTGAGAGCGTCTTCCCCAATCTTCACATTGCTATTCAGATAATGTTAACCATCGCAGTTTCCATCGCCAGCTGTGAGAGATCACTCAGCAAGTTAAAACTAATACTTTCGTATTTGAGAGTCTCCATGGGTCCAGGCAGACTCTGGATCTTGTTCTGCTGAGTCTAGAAAGAAACTGAAATAACGCGAATTTGAGCACATCATAGACCAATTTGCATCACTGAAAGAAAGGAAGGTGCAGTTGTAATTTTCATGCAGTACCATAATTAAATAATTAGTGAGCTTGACTCGTATTTTTGAGCTTGCCATAGGCGCTATTTTCCGAAGATACCCCCTGACTGGAATAACAATAAACACACGTGTCTGTAACAACACAGTGAGTCACAAGCTGTTTACAACTTATGGTTATCATAACACACTGCTGAGTTCAGCGAACTCAGCAGTGTGTTATAATGAACGAAAAGAGAGCGCTGGCTCAATTTCCAGGACCTGGGCTGAACGCGTGGGTTTGTTTACAAATGAGACACCATGCTCAGCTAGTCAGCTGGTTGACTGGTGAGGTGCAGCCTCGGTGCCAGACAGTGCCAACGTACGCTGTTGCCGTTCCTGCCATCTTCCTCATAGAGCCTCTGGAGTTAATAACTTCCTCACCAGTTCTAATACTGTCAACCCTAATATGTAGAATATGACACTTTCACTACACAATGACGTTCTAAGGGTGGGGTTTTGTGGGTGACTATCAATTATTATTCATGAAGAACCAGTACTTACTAGTGACTGTACTAAAGGTTGCGAGTCACTGGTTCTAACTTAGGATTCAATACATTTCTGTAGACTTTCATTTAACTTTATTTCAAAAGTCCCAGACAGAGCTCCAGCCAAGTTCATGTACTGAATGACGTATGTTCACATGAAGAACACTGCCTTTCCTGGAACCTTCAACTCCACGATCATTAAACTCGACCACAACAACGACCTGCACACCTTCAAGTTTCTGCCTCTGCACCATCAGCAGAAATATTGAAAATTTTCTCTAACGCAAAGAGGCATCGCCATCCCATCACATCCTCCAAACACAGCTGCCCAATCTACTCCTGACCCACCAGTTGCCCAATCCATCCCTGATCCACCAGCTGCCCAATCCATCCATGACACACCAGCTGTCAAAGCCACTTCCATGCCACTGTTACTCCACCTGAAGACCATGACTCCTCCACCCCCTGCCTCACCTGGGAAAATCGGCGATTCGACACTACATCTACGGACACGAACCCCTTCTTCGCCAAGAAACTGCACCCTCGACCCTGCAACGGAACTAATACACCTCAATTATCCACCACAACTTCACACTACAGCATGTCCAAGACTTTGCTATACAGTTCCTCGATGACCTGGACAACTATGCATAACTCACGTACCTATCAAAGAAAATATTTAGAAAGTTCAAGAATGGATTTCTCCAACTAATAGAATAAAGTAAATTACTTCTGATCTGCGGCGCCTAACTGCTGCTACCATCATCTCCGCCTTCAAGAGCTGCTACCATCATCTCCGCCTTCAAGAGCTGCTACCATCATCTCCGCCTTCAAGAGCTGCTACCATCATCTCCGCCTTCAAGAGCTGCTACCATCATCTCCGCCTTCAAGAGCTGCTACCATCATCTACGCCTTCAAAAGCTGCTACCATCATCTACGCCTTCAAGAGCTGCTACCATCGTCTCCGCCTTCAAGAGCTGCTATCATCATCTCCGCCTTCAAGAGCTGCTACCATCATCTACGCCTTCAAGAGCTGCTACAATCATCTTCGCCTTCAAGAGCTGCTACCATCATCTCCGCCTTCAAGAGCTGCTACCATCATCTCCGCCTTCAAGAGTTCTAGTACTTGGTTAAGCTCTGGCTCTGTTTCTACTACTGAGAGACTCTCCTATCTCCACTTCCCCGCTCTCTCTCTTCTTAACTGAGAGTTAGTTTAGAATGTCAAGCTTAGCAGCTCCTAAGGAAGGTCTTAAGTTCACCGAAAATATCTGCGCAATTAATGTCCTACTGAATATAGATTACTCTAATGTATTACCCAAACAGTCAATGAATAGTTCACTACATCACACACACACACACACACACACACACGACTCGAACCCGTGTCGTTTTGGCCCTCCCCATGGTGAGCGAAAATCACGCGATGCTCTAACCCACAGGACCACCCAATCCTACAAAGATCACGAACCCAGCAAAGCTAGGTGTTTTACCGTGATCTGAGGACATACGATGGTGTGGGTGCCTCAGAGCTAATTTCATTCTACTCCCTGTTTGGTGTACTAGCCTCCACACAAGCAGTATATATATTATTGTAACCACGAGTGGTATTTAATCAATAGCAACATATATATATATATATATATATATATATATATATATATATATATATATATATATATATATATATATATATATATATATATATATATATATATTTTTTCTGCAATACAGTCGCAGACAGGTGATATTAACAATGCAAGACAAACCAAGAGGAATGGTAATCTCTATTCCCTCTTCGCTTGTCTTGTGTATATGTACTCACCTAGTTGTGGTTGAAGGGGTCGATTCACTGCTCCTGGCCTCGCCTCTTCGCTGGCCGCTACTAGGTAGCAGTCAGTGTGTGTGTTGTAGTTGTGTGTGTGTGTGTGTGTGTGTGTGTGTGTGTGTGTGTGTGTGTGTGTGTATGTGTATGTGTCTGTGTGTACTCACCTAATTGTGGTTGTAGGGGTCAAGACTCAGCTGTGTGTGTGTGTACTCACCTAATTGTACTCACCTAGTTGTGGTTGCAGAGGTCGAGACATAGCTCCTGGCCCCGCCTCTTCACTGGCTGCTACTGGGTCACTCTCCCTGCGCCATGAGCTTTATCATACCTGTGTGTGTTGTGTGTGTGTGTGTGTGTGTGTGTGTGTGTGTGTGTGTGTGTGTGTGTGTGTGTGTGTTACTTGTTAATTCGCAACGGGCATGAATTATTTACAAACATTTAGAACAGAAATTTACAATTCTGTGACTGAAACAATACACAAATAACCAGTACATAATATACTGAAACTTATGAAGACATTTCGGTCGGACCAAAAGGTCGTTATGAGTTTCAATCTCTACGTGTGGAACATTTGTGTATTACAAACATTTATCTCAGACAAGGGGATTGATTATTGGAACGTAAGCTGGTTGACTCTCCACACGAGGAAGGAGACCAAACACACAACGCTGTAAACACAACCAGGTCCCATATAACTATGAGCGGCTACTAGACACTGACCTGCCTTATCCTGGTCCTTTATTCTTGTCGTCCCAGGATGCGGCCCGTGTCGGAGATCGAATCACGGACACTCATTGTGAGGCGAGAGCGTTGCCAACCAAGTCACTGGACACCGTGTGTGTGAAAACTATCGGGAAATACATAAAAATACATTCTCTTCTCCAACGTCTACGTGTGGCTGACGTGTGAACCAGCCTGCTACGTCTACGTGTGGCTGACGCGTGAACCAGCATGCTACGTCTACGTGTGGCTGACGTGTGAACCAGCCTGCTACGTCTACGTGTGGCTGACGTGTGAACCAGCCTGCTACGTCTACGTGTGGCTGACGTGTGAACCAGCCTGCTACGTCTACGTGTGGCTGACGTGTGAACCAGCCTGCTACGTCTACGTGTGGCTGACGTGTGAACCAGCCTGCTACGTCTACGTGTGGCTGACGTGTGAACCAGCCTGCTACGTCTACGTGTGGCTGACGTGTGAACCAGCCTGCTACGTCTACGTGTGGCTGACGTGTGAACCAGCCTGCTACGTCTACATGTGGCTGACGTGTGAACCAGCCTGCTACGTCTACGTGTGGCTGACGTGTGAACCAGCATGCTACGTCTACGTGTGGCTGACGCGTGAACCAGCATGCTACGTCTACGTGTGGCTGACGTGTGAACCAGCCTGCTACGTCTACGTGTGGCTGACGCGTGAACCAGCCTGCTACGTCTACGTGTGGCTGACGTGTGAACCAGCCTGCTACGTCTACGTGTGGCTGACGTGTGAACCAGCCTGCTACGTCTACGTGTGGCTGACGTGTGAACCATCCTGCTACGTCTACGTGTGGCTGACGTCTGAACCAGCCTGCTACGTCTACTTGTGGCTGACGTGTGAACCAGCCTGCTACGTCTACTGTGGCTGACGTGTGAACCAGCCTGCTACGTCTACGTGTGGCTGACGTGTGAACCAGCCTGCTACGTCTACTTGTGGCTGACGTTGAACCAGCCTGCTACGTCTACGTGTGGCTGACGTGTGAACCAGCCTGCTACGTCTACTTGTGGCTGACGTGTGAACCAGCCTGCTACGTCTACGTGTGGCTGACGTGTGAACCAGCCTGCTACGTCTACGTGTGGCTGACGTGTGAACCAGCCTGCTACGTCTACGTGTGGCTGACGTGTGAACCAGCCTGCTACGTCTACTTGTGGCTGACGTGTGAACCAGCCTGCTACGTCTACGTGTGGCTGACGTGTGAAGCAGCCTGCTACGTCTACTTGTGGCTGACGTGTGAACCAGCCTGCTACGTCTACGTGTGGCTGACGTGTGAACCAGCCTGCTACGTCTACTTGTGGCTGACGTGTGAACCAGCCTGCTACGTCTACGTGTGGCTGACGTGTGAACCAGCCTGCTACGTCTACTTGTGGCTGACGTGTGAACCAGCCTGCTACGTCTACGTGTGGCTGACGTGTGAACCAGCCTGCTACGTCTACATGTGGCTGACGTGTGAACCAGCCTGCTACGTCTACGTGTGGCTGACGTGTGAACCAGCCTGCTACGTCTACGTGTGGCTGACGTGTGAACCAGCCTGCTACGTCTACTTGTGGCTGACGTGTGAACCAGCCTGCTACGTCTACGTGTGGCTGACGTGTGAACCAGCCTGCTACGTCTACTTGTGGCTGACGTGTGAACCAGCCTGCTACGTCTACGTGTGGCTGACGTGTGAACCAGCGTGCTACGTCTACTTGTGGCTGACGGTGAACCAGCCTGCTACGTCTACGTGTGGCTGACGTGTGAACCAGCCTGCTACGTCTACTTGTGGCTGACGTGTGAACCAGCCTGCTACGTCTACGTGTGGCTGACGTGTGAACCAGCCTGCTACGTCTACGATGTGGCTGACGTGTGAACCAGCCTGCTACGTCTACGTGTGGCTGACGTGTGAACCAGCCTGCTACGTCTACGTGTGGCTGACGTGTGAACAGCTCTACGTCTACGTGGCTGACGTGTGAACCAGCCTGCTGCGTCTACGTGTGGCTGACGTGTGAACCAGCCTGCTACGTCTACGTGTGGCTGACGTGTGAACCAGCATGCTACGTCTACGTGTGGCTGACGTGTGAACCAGCCTGCTACGTCTACTTGTTACTGACGTGTGAACCAGCCTGCTACGTCTACGTGTGGCTGACGTGTGAACCAGCCTGCTACGTCTACGTGTGGCTGACGTGTGAACCAGCCTGCTACGTCTACTTGTGGCTGACGTGTGAACCAGCCTGCTACGTCTACGTGTGGCTGACGTGTGAACCAGCCTGCTACGCCTACTTGTGGCTGACGTGTGAACCAGCCTGCTACGTCTACGTGTGGCTGACGTGTGAACCAGCCTGCTACGTCTACTTGTGGCTGACGTGTGAACCAGCCTGCTACGTCTACGTGTGGCTGACGTGTGAACCAGCCTGCTACGTCTACTTGTGGCTGACGTGTGAACCAGCCTGCTACGTCTACGTGTGGCTGACGTGTGAACCAGCCTGCTACGTCTACATGTGGCTGACGTGTGAACCAGCCTGCTACGTCTACGTGTGGCTGACGTGGGAACCAGCCTGCTACGTCTACAAGTTGCTGACGTGTGAACCAGCATGCTACGTCTACGTGTGGCTGACGTGTGAACCAGCCTGCTACGTCTACGTGTGGCTGACGTGTGAACCAGCCTGCTACGTCTACGTGTGGCTGACGTGTGAACCAGCCTGCTACGTCTACGTGTGGCTAACATGTGAACCAGCCTGCTACGTCTACGTGTGGCTGACGTGTGAACCAGCCTGCTACGTCTACATGTGGCTGACGTGTGAACCAGCCTGCTACGTCTACTTGTGGCTGACGTGTGAACCAGCCTGCTACGTCTACGTGTGGCTGACGTGTGAACCAGCCTGCTACGTCTACTTGTGGCTGACGTGTGAACCAGCCTGCTACGTCTACGTGTGGCTGACGTGTGAACCAGCCTGCTACGTCTACTTGTGGCTGACGTGTGAACCAGCCTGCTACGTCTACGTGTGGCTGACGTGTGAACCAGCCTGCTACGTCTACAAGTGGCTGACGTGTGAACCAGCATGCTACGTCTACGTGTGGCTGACGTGTGAACCAGCCTGCTACGTCTACGTGTGGCTGACGTGTGAACCAGCCTGCTACGTCTACGTGTGGCTGACGTGTGAACCAGCCTGCTACGTCTACGTGTGGCTGACGTGTGAACCAGCCTGCTACGTCTACGTGTGGCTGACGTGTGAACCAGCCTGCTACGTCTACATGTGGCTGACGTGTGAACCAGCCTGCTACGTCTACGTGTGGCTGACGTGTGAACCAGCCTGCTACGTCTACATGTGGCTGACGTGTGAACCAGCATGCTACGTCTACGTGTGGCTGACGTGTGAACCACTTACTTTAGTGGCAATTTGTCGTTTAGCGTGTTCCAGTGTAGTGACTGTACTTAGAATAGCACCTCTGGCGAGGCAGGTCACGGCTCTTGTAGTGCATTTTTCTCCGACTATATACTGACAGTTCTACCAATTTTCACTTTATATATATATATATATATATGTCGTGCCGATTAGGTAAAACTTACGATTTTGGCTTAAATAACAACGCTCACCTTGCCATATAAGACAAGTGAAAATTTGTGTATGCAATAATTTCGCCAAAATCATTCTGAACATAACGAAAAATATATATTTCATTGTGTTTGTTTATTATTAAATTAATGTTAACGTATCTAAAATATATTTAGTTAGGTTAGGCTAAATTAAATTGCGCTTGTTGTAATAAGGTTAGGTAGGTTTTCAAAGTTTCTCTTGGTACAAAATTATAAATTCTTACATTAACATAAATGAAAATATATATCTTTAAACGTATAATAGAAAATTTTAGAAAGGACGTAATTTTAGATGAGTTCTTGCTAATTTTTTTTTTTTTTTATATTTTATTGAAATCTGCGTATACAAACATCATGACATAGATATTACCTTTTACATAAGAATTTCCCAAAACCAAAACAACTACAAGCCAACTTCCCCACACCAAATGCTTAGTACCAAATATAATATTACATCACACTCCATGGTTCCTTCCTTTTCGCTATAACAGACGAAATATATACCAACCAATCAATAAGTTCTACGTGAACGCTTCAAGGCACACCAGAAACAACTACAATCTCATCCTTGTACAGCACCCCCCTCCTCCAAGATCGTTCACGCATTGTTATCCCATAAGACAAAACATAAAACCACAAAACAATTACCACACAAGGAATGAATACATATTACATACATATTACCCATGACACAATCGTATATAAAAACATATATACCTTCCCAACCATGGGTTACATTAAACAAAAGTATATACCTGACAACTACATATCCGTCCTATTCCCCAAAAATTCTTACAACCACCAAGCCCCATATACTTAAGGCCACCTTTAGTATACTTCTGATCTATACACAATAACATGATATAACAAAATATAGACAAGAAGAGATATACACTTCTTATAAAGAACTACCCATATACCCCACATGCATACCCCCTTGGACACAATCCTCAAACAAGAAAACATAACATGAACCACGCACACACACAAAATGTTACATATTTCTTATATAATGATCTCTGCCTTTTCAACACAAAACACAGAAAACACAAACATAACAAAAATAACTTACTCCAATAATGACCTTACACAGAAGGCCCAAAATATATGAACATCAATGATTATACAATCCTTGTATGCATCTTATCCAAAATCAGAACCAACCTTCGGCATAGAAGGTTCTCATACTCAGAGATGTACTGAAGCACAAACTACCCCAGCCTCTTCCCCACTGATCTACACCCTCCCCACCTAACGGCCTTCCACCTAAGAACCCACCTAACCCCCCCCTTACCTATCATCTACACATTCCCCACTACTTTACCCATCCCCGTTCACCACCCCTAACCCATCCCCCCTCCTTCCCCCACTAACCTCTCCCTCCCCACGCCCCTTAACCCATGCACTGTCATCTCTCGATAAGGCTGCGAGAAAGCCCCATCCACGCCCTACCATATAATTCCCTGTTCCTACACTTATCCTATAAAAGCCGCTCCCAATGCCCCAATACGTGCCCTCCCCTCCTCTTCCCTACAACTCCATGAAATATAAACATAATCCAATACCAAATAAGACAACCCCCTGCGTATGCTGTCCGAAAACTGCCCCAGGTCCAAACTCAGCGCCCTCAGAACCGAAACCTCCCTTTCCCCACCTGTCGTAACACCCCCAAACCATTCTCTCACCTCCTGCAATCCATCACGACATGATATGCCGTTTCCAGCTCGCCACACCTACCGCAAACCCCATCGGCTACCAACCCCATGACGTATAATTGAGCTCTAGAAGCCAAAACCCCTGCAAAAACCTATAGCCTACCTCTCGCACCCTAGGATGTAACTTTAGCTTTCGAAACCACCTCCATATTCCTTGCCAATCATACAGGGATAAACCCTCTCCCTGCACCTCCCTCCCCTCCAAGCCCAACCTATCCAACCTACTAACCCTACTCGTCCCCGGCTCTTTCATCACCATTAACCCTCGTAAAATTGCCTCACATACCAATATATCCTTCCTTCCCCACCACCTGCGCACCTCCTTCATTACTAACCCCACTCTTCTTCCCCCTCCCTCCTCGCATCAGAAATTCATGCCTCACAAACACACTTCGTAATCTACACCTCAACGGTATCAACCCTATCCCACCCCACCTCGTCTTAGTTTCCACTACCTCCCTACTTAGCCAGTGTCTCCCATGCCCCCATACGAACCTTAAAACATTACTCAACAAACGTTGCACATCCACCTCCAAGAGAGGATATACCACCGCCCTAAACCATAATTTGCTATACACCAACACATTTATAACAATAACTCTTTGCAGTAATGTCACCTCTCCCACTCCCCAGCCCCTCATCCTTCCAATTGCCGCATCCACCACCGTCCTTGAATTCACCTCCCGCGCCACTACCTCATCTGCACTAAAAACTATACCGCATATCTTAATCATTTCTACACAATTCCAACCCCTCCGCAACCCCAACGTTCCCCCAGACCAACTTCCTACCTCCAATAAATTAGACTTCCCCTATTAACCCTCATCCCTGTTCCCCTCCCAAAACGTTCTATCAAATCATTCAACTTACTCAATTGCCACTCCTTCCTAACCAACACCGTGGTGTCATCAACATAACCAACCATGCCACCCACCACCTCCCTCTCCTCAGACCCTCCCTCAACCCCGCCTCTACCAATCTGTAAAAGGGTCCTGCAAAGTGCGAAAGGATCTGCGACAGAGGACAACCCTGTCGCAGACCCTCTGCATTTCCACTGCCCTTCCCACCTTCCCATTAATCTGCACTCGAAATAACGCACCTGCATACAATGTTTCGACCCACCTTACCACCCCTTCCCCAAAACCCTGCCTCTCCAATATTGCTAATAACATTTCTCGATCAACCCTGTCATATGCTCTCTGCCAATCCAATCCTAACACCCCCTCCTCACTTTCTTCAATAAACTGCTTAATTCGCCGATGCCCTGTACGAATACTCCTTCCAGGCACCCCAAATTGACCCTCATGCAAAACTCCACCTAAACCCCTCTTGATCCTATTTGCCAAAATCTTTGCAAAAATTTTGTAATCCGCCGTCAACAAAGCCAGACCCCTATAATCACTTAAGCCCTCAGGAGAATCTCCCTTCGCCACTAATACTACTACCCCAGTCCTCATTGATTCCCCATGAACCCATCCTCCTCAACCCATTAAACAACCTCACGAGAACCCCTTTAAAACCTCCCAATGAGTTACGTACAAATCCCCGGCAACCCATCGATCCCAGGTGACTTCCCAACCTCAAACCCTGCACGGCTTCCCAAACCTCCTCCTCCAAAATCTCTGCCCCGCACTCTCTTCCCTCCTCCACACTCAAGAATCTCCCTATGCCCTGCAATAACCCTTGTCTTTCCACCTGATTAACATTCCCTTCCTGTATTGAACACGAAACCATCCTTCCGCGTACCCCCATGCCCTCCGTCGTTCTTAAAACCCTCCTCCTGGTACCCATCCACCATCCCTCCACTTTCAAAGACGAAATTAACATCCCTCCTACGTTTCTCAAAATTCCTTAAAACCACCTTTGAAGCCTTATTTCCCCATAAAACCTCCTCCATACCACTCCTAACCCGTAAGGCATGAAACCGTTCCTCTTGTAAATCCCGTAACATACCCCTCAATTCCACTACCTCTGCCGTTCTCCTCCCCCCCCAATCCCCTGCCTGACAATCACGTAACAACCCTCCAAATATTTCTGATACCCAAACCTACTCCTGCTATCTTCCCTACCGACCCACCCATAAAACTTCCTAATTTCCTCTTTCCCTCTCCATCCACCATCTGACAATCCCATTTGACACCCCCACCCCCTTCAACACCCCTCCCCACCACTCTTCGAACATCTCAGCCCCCTTCCCTCTTCAATAATCTCGTATTCAATTTCCAATAACTCTTATACACACTCACTGCCCCGTCCCACCCCCTTCAAACAACACTCCCTATGATCCGAAAAACCCACATCGACACATTCCACCCTCCGAACATCCACCGCCCTTGTCACATATATTCTGTCCAGTCGTGCTACATAATCCTTCCTCACAAAGGTATATTCCACCATTTCTCCCGTCCCCGACCACGTCTACCACTCCCACTGCCCCCAACACACCCCTCAACGACCCCAACACACACCCCCCACCCCGTGGCTCGACGTCTCTAATCCGAATCACACAATTCCAATCTCCAGCAATTATAGACACTTGAGGCAAACCTCGGACAGCATACGCCAACTCATTGTTTACAAAATCATCCTTTAGTCTCCTATTGCTTATAGCTGGCATATATACTCCCAGGAAACTCACCTGTACTCCACCCCAATCCCCGTTTACTCTAACTATTCTACCACCCACATCCTCCCAAGACTCTAAAGTGAATGGACATAACTCACTGACTCCTACCAACACCCCTTTAAATGCCCGTGCATCACACGCAAAAATCCTATACCCCTTTATTACTAGCTCATTACCCTTCCTATAATTATGCTCTTGACAAAAGAAAACATCAACTTTCCACCTCCGCAAAGTTACCTCCACCCATTTACGTTTCACCTCATTCCTGAGGCCATTCACATTAAATGTTACACACCTGAAGCGTAAGACTGGGGTTTGCCCTTTGGCTTCAGTACTCTCTTTTCCATTATCATATGTCCTTCCCCATCCTTCCCCTCCTACCCCTCCCATCCTCCTTTACTTCCCTAGCACCCCAGTACCCTTTGACCTACCTCCTTTCCCCTGCACCACATCTGCCCACACTTTTTCCCAGGCCTTTGTGCAGCTGTCAACAAGTCATCCTCAGACTCCTCCCCGGCCTTTTCCTGGGCTCCCTTTCTCCTCAACTAACTCCATTTCCTCTTCCCTATGAACCTCTGCTACTACCACAGATACCTGAACGTTATTCACTTCCCTACACATATCATTCTCAACAACAGCCTCATTTTGATCATTCTTGAAATCACCTCGCTCCAAAACAGAAACTTCTTCCATCGACAAATTATCTCCCTGTATGAATCTCGTAAGTCCTTCAAAATCTCTGCCTCCTCCCCATGCATCCCCTGATGATCAGCAACAGACGCCGTACTATGTTCCTCTAATGCCACAGACGACACATTACCCTCGCCTCCCATCTGCCCTTCCACCTGCTCCACCTCCTCGCTCCACGACTGACGCACCCTGCCCTCCTGCCCGTCGTCCACACGTTGGTCTTCTGTCAGAATTGTTGAAACCTCCTTGGGTCTCACGTCCTCGTCCACACCTCGCCTCACTTCCGTCTTCCTTCGATTACAGTCCGCCGCCAGGTGTCCCTGCTGTCCGCATAACCGACAGGTTCGAACCTGCCCAACATATGTAACATACACCTGCGTGCGAAAACCAGTCATTATTACATAAGAAGGGATCTCCTGACGTAACGTCATCTTGACGGAATACGTCCCCTCCAACATCCCAGCATAGGGCCCCTTCACCCACCTGCCAACAGTTACTGCATGAACAATGCCATATTTCTGCATGGCTTCAGTAATGTCACATTCTCCCGCCTCAAAAGGCACATTCTTCAGCTTCTCCCACTTGTAGGTGGCTGACACATCATGGACACATACCTCAAGGCCTGATAACACCACCAACCTCTTGTCCTGAAACGTATCCACGATCCTATGATACGCCGCCGAACACGCAAACTTCACAAACAGCCTCCTCGCTCCATTGAGGGATATCCCGTATAATTCGGAATGGTCCACTCCCAGCACATCACGCAGAATCGCAGGTAGAACAATATCCGCGTTGGACGGGTACACTGCTCCCTGTAGAATCTCAATTCCAACAGTATTAACCCTCCTCCTGTAGCCCTCCGCCATGACAGTGAAAATAAAATTTCACGATGCGGCCACCAGAGGTCACGACGAGCACCCGCACACAACCAGGGCTGGGCGTTGAATAAATTAAATTGCGCTTGTTGTAATAAGGTTAGGTAGGTTTTCAAAGTTTCTCTTGGTACAAAATTATAAATTCTTACATTAACATAAATGAAAATATATATCTTTAAACGTATAAGAGAAAATTTTAGAAAGGACGTAATTTTAGATGAGTTCTTGCTAATTGACCAGTTTTATCTAATCGGCACGACATATATATATATATATATATATATATATAGTGGTCCCTCGGTTTTCGCCGAAAATTCTTTCCAGAATGCTGCTCAAGTGCCATTACCGAAATAATGTCACGTAGATTAGTCTATTTCAGACCCCCAAAAATACACTTGCAACAGCACTTACGGTAATACACTTATATAAATGTTCGAGTTTGAAGATGCACGAAAACCGAGGGACCACTGTATATATATATATATATATATATATATATATATATATATATATATATATATATATATATATATATATATATATATATATATATTTAAAATTAAGTCCTTTCTAAAAATTTCTCTTATACGTTTAAAGATATATTTTTTCATCTATGTTAATGTAAACATTTATAATTTTGTACCAAAAGAAACTTAGAAAACTTACCTAACCTTATTTTAACAAGCGCAATTTAATTTAGCCTAACCCAACTAAATATATTTTAGATACCTTTACAATAATTTAATAATAAACAAACACAATGAAATATATTTTTCGTTTGGTTCAGAATGAATTTGGCGAAATTATTGCATACACTAATTTTCACTTGTCTTATATGGCAAGTGAGCGTTGCTATTTAAGCAAATCCAAGTTTTACCTAATCGGCACTACTATATATATATATATATATATATATATATATATATATATATATATATATATATATATATATATATATACGTATGTGTCGTGCCGAATAGGTAAAACTTGCGATTTTGGATTAAATAGCAACGCTCTTCTTGCCGAATAAGGCAAGCGAAAATTGTGTATGCAATAATTTCCAAAAATCATTCTGATGCTAGCGAAAAAATATATTTCATTGTGTTTGTTTATTATTAAATTATCGTAAACTTATCTAAAATATATTTATTTGATTAGGCTAAATTAAATTGCGCTTGTTATAATAAGGTTAGGTAAGTTTTCTAGTTCTTTGGTAAATCTATTAATTTTTACATTAACATAAATGAAAAATATATCTTTAAAAGTATAAGAGAAAATTTTAGAAAGGACTTAATTTTAAATGAGTTCTTGCTAATTGATCAGTTTTACCTATTAGGCACGACATATATATATATATGTCGTGCTCGATAGGTAAAACTTGCGATTTGGCTTAAATAGCAACGCTCACCTTGCCATATAAGACAAGTGAAAATTTGTGTATGCAATAATTTCGCAAAATCATTCTGAACATAACGAAAAATATATATTTCATTGTGTTTGTTTATTATTAAATTAATGTTAACGTATCTAAAATATATTTAGTTGGATTAGGCTAAATTAAATTGCGCTTGTTGTAATAAGGTTAGGTAGGTTTTCAAAGTTTCTCTTGGTACAAAATTATAAATTCTTACATTAACATAAATTAAAAAAATATATATTTAAACGTATAAGAGAAAATTTTAGAAAGGACTTAATTTTAGATGAGTTCTTGCTAATTGACCAGTTTTACCTAATCGGCACGACATATATATATATATATATATATATATATATATATACGACACATCTTTATATCTTACTACGTACTCACCATCTTCCCTTTAGTCGTTCACTATTTCGTCTTTCTCTTTATTATATATTCCTCTTTACTGTCATTTGTCCTCTTCATCGCCGTCGTTTTCCACATCATTATCATATTCCTTTTCACTGGCATCATGTTCCTCCTCAATTCTCATGTTCCTCATCATTATAAGTTCCTCTTCATCGTCATCATATTTCATCAATCATCGTGGAACATTAGTAAAACTGTTTTAACTAGGAACTTGCTTGTATGACGTATAATGTTATAGAGTTTAAGTTCGGTATAGAGAGGCAAGCTGTTTAGTGAGCTAGTTGTGAAGTTTACGTAGGTAAAGTCAGATAGGTTACTATAGCTAAGTTACAGGGATAATTTACCATTTACTAGGGAAACAGTTTACAAGAATAAGATCCTCGTGAAATCCAGATTGAAGTCAGTAAGATAAAATATTGGTGTGCGTGTCACAACCAGCGCTTTATTCTGTGGCAGAGCCTATTGTATCAAGCAATTTAGTATTTCACTGGGTTTTAATGTTAGAGTGTATCTTCATCGAGTTCTGTATGTGGCTATCTTTCATGTCTTTCTTGTGTATTTAGTAGTCGTGGATAGGGGCGATGTGGTTTTCAGACACGTGTGTTCCATCTGCGGAAGGTCCCTTCAGACAATATCTGGAATGTGAAGGACATAAAAGATCACCACATGTTGATGAGTTTCATGAGGGTTTTGGCAATATCTGAACGTGTTGTTCTGCAGTCGAGGCGGCGTTGGAATCAAGAAGATAAGGATTTGCTTGCAAAATCTGAAGCGGAGATTATTATAAAAGCAGTTAATGCTGGCCAGGAAATCTCTTTTGGGGTTAAGTAGTTGCTACATCGACTCTATGGTCATCGTGCTTTGGAGGCGATTAAAGGTCGTCAGAGACGTCCTATCCGTAATGTAGTTGAGATTGTTGTGTCTGAGATTCAACATATCCTGCTGCTGGGTACTGGAGACGATGAAAAATTGGTGGGCAGTATGATGAATGAATACAGGAAGAAGCGTCTCAGATATTATGTATACACCTAAGGCACATGTACTTGAAAACACTACAATATAAACAATATACACAAACACATGTCAAAAACTACAGAAGTTTATACACTTTATTATGGATATAGGTGAACGCATGCTTAGAGATTTGATGGAGGATGGGTCTTTTGAGAATATTAATATTTATAACAAATTAGATTAAGTACGTGTTCGGTTATTGTTATTTATTGAGATTGAGCCACCGGAAGGTCTTCAGCAGCGTCCTGCGCCTCGTTCAGCTTATAATCGAGGTGGACGCAGAACTCGAACAAGAGAATTGTATATTCACTAAAAGTTATTTAATAAAGATTGTTCTAAATGTCCGATATTTATTTTAGACGGTAAGTGACAGATGTTAGGTGAGAAAGTTGCACGTCAGGTGACGGAGCAACTGTTTCTGGTTGGATTAGTTTACTCAACCATCAGAGCACAGGATGAGGGACCAGTTAATGAGTTGGTTGACTGGAAGCTCTGGCACCCTGGACTTCCTATTGAAAGTCTGGAAGTGCGTAGAGCGATTAAGGACTCCAGCGCGGGATCAGCTTCAGGACTGGATGGGTGGAAGTTAATGGACACAAAGATTTTAGCAGAGAATAGTGGGCGGCAATATACAACTTACAGTTGTATGCTAGTTATTTGACAAACGCAATTGAGAAAGGCAAGGACGATAATACTTCCTAAAATAGAAAAGCCGGAGCACCACTGATGAACATAGACTAATTACTATATCTAATATTATTACGGATGTTCCATAAAATATTAGTTATTGGATGTATGAAATGGATTCTAGTTCACTCTGCACCAAGAGTCTCTCTGCCTGCTGATGGGTTAGTGCAAAATGTTTGGTTGGATGCCATTAATAGTGAAAGTAACATGTTGAAGCCTTTCTTTGCCCTTTTTCTTGGTGAGAAAACGGCGTACGACTCTGTTAATCATTTAGCATGGGTAAGAGTCATTACTCAGTCGCCAAGTTCTAATTGCTGTCATGAAATATATTATGTCTACGTAAACAGATGCGACAACAGTAGTGTTGGGGGAAACGGGATATATTAATGGAAGGGTGAAGCAAGGTGACCCCCCCTGTTGTGTATTTTGTTTAATACTATGATAAATGAGGCTCTTGTAGCCATAGACGTTCATTATGAAAAGACGCTACAGATATGATGGCCGGGTCTGCAGTAGTCAGTGTTGAGGGTGTGGTTCTGCTGGCAAAGACAGACGTGGGCTTAAATGCTCATTTACAAATTTATGTAAAAAACCTGGCGGTTGCTGACAACCTGTAGAAGTGTGTGTGTTACCCTGAAGTATCGAACTGTGCCTAAAAGAAGCAGTGGTATGTCGAATGGTATATCAGACCATTGTTAGTGAGGTACCGATCAAGCCACTAAAACTCACCAAGGTATATTAATATCTCGAAATGCATTTTTCGTCCTCAGGGAGAGGAAACCCCCAGCTGGAAAAATGTTATCAGAAAGTGAGTAATTTAGATCAAGCTCAATTATAACCTCAAGAACGGATGTAAATCCTGAACTTACTAACATTTGCTTACTGGTGTGATTCATACAATGAGAGCGGTTCATAGAATGGTGAGAAATAAAATTAGAAAATGAAGGTGGAAGAGTGCACAATTTACATAGTGCAGGACGTGGCCAGTGAGAGACTATGGGTCACTCCAGGCGTGTTCCCAGGTGTATGGACAGCTCTGTTCACAGACATGACTGCTTTATCGAATCTGTTGCAAGAGATTGTCAGCGGAAAAACAATGCTGTGGTAAAAGACCCGTCAGTCCAGACGATCAAGGGATTGCATAAGCCGGATTTAAGTTTTCAAAATGTGCATAAAAGGGATACACATATTCTTGATGTTAAAATTAGAAGTTACTAGAGCATTACGAGCACTGCGCAGCAATATAAACAAAAAGCTGACTGTTATGAAACTGGCCAGGTGCGTCAATGGGCTGCAAGTTGGGTAACTCAACAAAGACTTATTTCAAGAGGACCTGACGATGTTGAGTCGCAAAGTGCAGACACTATATATCGCCCCTAACGAAGTAATCCTTGGGGCAGTCATGGTGATGAGTGATGTCTCTAGAGACGTATGCTATTCTCAGAGTATAAGTGTGGCAAACACAGGGCTATATGTGGCTCAAGCTATGGAGGGATCATTTGTGGAATAACGAATGCACAAAAGGTGGGGTGCAGCGGAGCTTCACCAATATTTATGTTTAAATGAGAAAGCTCAAATAAGGGTCAGCCGTCCTAAGATGCCAAGTGTGAACGGTCACAGTCTTCCATATACCGATAAAATTACAAACTAAAAATAGCTAAGTTAAGCCAGCTGAAACAACACTGTCAAAACACTTCCCCCGCATCACTCTAGACATAATAGATCACTTGGGAAAGGCAGACCGCAGTGATATTGAAGTACACACTGGTGTTATCTGCAGAAAAGAACCAGTTACTGTTACCTAGATTAAGGACTATCTAAGCGTATTACTGAAAGACAGCAAGCAGCAGGCTCTGTCCCCACCTTCTACTGCCCCTGGCCACTGACGGTTTGAAAACGGGGAAAAAAATTATATCATACAATGTTGTAAAAATGACCTGGAATTTACAGAAGAGATGTAACTAGATGAAAGACGTGGACTAAAACTGATCATTTATTACTCTTTCTATCTAAAACTACCTTTGTTATTCTAAAAGGTCTATCACAACTCTCTACGTCTACCATTGACTCGGTTGCCTCGTAATCAGCTGATCATCCTGATGCTGTCACTAAACAGACATCAGGAATCTGGTGACTTCAGAATGCCCCATATTTTGAATGATTATAGTGGTCAGCATGAATTTAGTGTAGATTTAGTGTGGGTTTAGTGTGGCTTTGGTGATTCTTTTTATTCAACAATATTGGGTACATCAGCAATGTGCTGCTACTCTATTATACAATGGCAACAAAAGCTAACTATGTTTACCCTGTCAAATTTTATCACTCAGAACGGGGCTCATACAAGGTGTTGAAATCTGTCGGCCTGAGCTGGGAGACTTCAGTGGAGCAATGAGGATATCGTCAAGCATTTCAATAAGGGTTCTCTGGTGTGAGTGGTTGAGTGAGGTAGCGAGAGTCTTGGGCAACATCTCGCTCCCGTCCGCTCTTTTATAATACTTAAGTATAACTTACTGGTCACTGTAACTTATCATGTTTTATGACATAAGCAATTTGAGTTGATCTAGCAATCTTGACTACTAGACGTATAAGGAACATGTGGTTCTCACCACTAAACTATGTATCTAATCAGGCTGTCCGCCGTATTATTTCAATGACTGTATTGTATTTTCGCTTACAACATTAGCCTATAGTTTATACCATTCTGCTTTAATTCTGTTTGTGAAAAAACAAAAACTGCATACGTTCGTGTTCCACTGTCTGCCTCGCAATTTCATTTCAAAGTTTCAAGGTATAGACGCATTCAGCACTTAAAGTAGTCCTTTATGTTGGAGTGTGTCAAATTCACTCGATATCTTAAAAGTTTGGGAGAGATCACTTCATAGACTTATTTCCCAAGAGAAAAAAACAAACAAAAAAGAAGGTTGAGTGTTTCAAATCTCTCCTCACAGAGTTTGTTTCTGATTGATGGTACAAGTTTCGTAGTTTTTCTCTAAGGTGGAGTCATGGTACCAGAGGCATATCCGAGTCCCGGATAATGAACTGGAAGATGCTTAGACGACGGCTGTTATGTCGAGTGGGCTAAATGCGGGGTAGTACAATAGAAAAATGGTGATTCCGATGGATCTGTAGTCAGTCTACAGATCCATCCAGTTGTAAGCCAAAATATATTGGACTTCTCTTACCCTTTGTATTTGGAAATATTTTAAGGTGAACATTGTTGGGCAGGATATGAGCTGCTAGTTTTCTTCAACAGGAATCCTCTCTCTCACTGTTAATATCGTCTGCAGGTTGAGGACGCCTGGCGTGCAATGACGTCCTGCTCATCAGTATGATGATAATGATGCAAGTAGCAGAGCAAGATTTTATCAGGACAACGTTTCGCTCTGTGTACAGCTTTACGCAGACCGAAACGTTGTACCAGCTAAAGCTTTTTCTGTGGCTTGGATTTTTGTTTTTATCAGATTGACGACAATGCACATTCGCCTCACCCACATTCGTTTCACCCACATTCGCCTCACCCACATTCGCCTCACCCACATTCGCCTCACCCACATCCGCCTCACAGACACCTGCTGCGGGAAAATCCTGCCACATATACACATTTTAACAGCATGTCTCAGGCAAGTTAGTTTCGTAATTAAGCGAGTTTTTAATAACCGGAGTACCAAGGTGACTTGCTGGCATTAAGGTGGAATATCTTAGTGTACGTCGACCAGATGTACAGGTACTCCTGCTAACCCTTTCATTCAGCCTATTGTAGTTCCTAGGCCTCCTGTGTATCCATATGTTCTTGCGAAGCAATAAAGTCGCCGTTCTGCTGCAAAATCTTTATTGTGGATCTTGGAGGCATTGAGGTGGAACACCTCATTGATCTTCTTAATTTTTCATGATTTTCTGTCTTGTGTTTAATGACTCACTGGGTGCAGTTTTGTCTGATATGGTTTAAATATGCGATATGCGCTGATGACACGAAGATAGGTAGGATAATCGATTCAGACGTAGATGTCACGGAACTTCAGGAGGATTTAGACAAACTCGTCTAGTGTACTCCTGTGGACTGAATCAAGATTCCCCCTATTGAGCAACTTTACCAGCAGCTTAAGGAGGAATTGAGGGTGAGAAGCTAGAGATACGGCGATTGACGGAGGAAACAAGAGGATTCGTAGTAGTCCTCCTCGTTGTGAGTCCTCAGGTCAGAAGGGAACCTGGGCAGTGGCCGGACAGCATGGGACGAAGTTGAAGATCAAGAAGACGAATGGAGAGGTAGAACGACGAAGAAGAAAGAAACTGCTGTGGAAACTTCGAACTCCTTTTCTGTGCTACCAGACAATGTGAGTCGACTACTGGGAACGTCACGGCGAACGGTACCAAGGAAGGTAAAACATTGTTGTTGTTGGGGATAGCCAAGTTAGAATATGGATAGGGCCTTCTGCTTGAAAGATAAGAGTAGGAGACAGAGGGTTTGCTTTCCTGGGGCTGGGATGGAAGACATTGTTAGCCGGCTTGACAACATCATGCATGGTAATGGATAAATCCTATTATCTGCCTCCCGTGCTGGAGGAATGATGTAGCCAAGCGTAGAAGTGAGGATTTAGTTAG